>JAQIWG010002924.1:0-19113 GCA_034695025.1 Chamaedrilus cognettii | reverse complement strand
AGCAAGAGTTAGTACGCTGGAGGGTAGCGTAGTCATGCAAATTTCTTTACCACGAGTTTGACCGCGAGAGGGTATACTCGTATCGAAAAAAAATTGACGTGCATTAATCTTTGATATTACTATATGCCTCTGCATTTGAGATTGAGAGTGAGATTTAAGACTCTAACCCCACTGCCTTGGCAACGAATCTGCTTGAATCGTGACAATGGTTCATTACTGATTGAATGTCGATATGAGCAATTAAAGAGATAATTATTGTTGATACAGGCAATGTCTAAATGTTACATTCATAGTTAAACGCTACATTATCGCTGTACATTTTTTTTCTGTAGGCAAAGCTATTTCAATGGAGCGAAATTAGTCGATGCGCAATGCAAGCTAAATAATTATTGTTACAGAATTGCGTGCAGTTTATTGCCCTAATCGTCACGAGCGAGACCGTGGCGAAAAAACTGCATCGGAATTTAATTCATTAGCAGGTTATTGGAGAAGAGTGTTGGCGCTATCCTGTCTCAGTATCCAAGACTGCACTAAGCGCAGCTAGCGTGCTGGCTCGAGGCTTTCTGCGTACCGATATATTCCGTTACCCGCGCCAAGCTGTTATTACTGTTATTTCAACGCCTCCAGACTTGCGGCTTTGACTGACGCTGTGTCGTACAGCGTAGTGAGTCAGAACTCGGGGAGAAGCAATGGGCTATCGGCTTGAAACGCAGTGTATTTCAACGTATCATTTAAACATAGCCCGCTTAAGCGATGTAATTTGTGTTTTTAAAGCTCAGACGAGCTTAGAAAGCTAGTGTAAGCCTATACATTGAATGAAGGTATCGTCCAATACTCTTTTCTGAATGTTTCACTTCTCAGTCAAATTGATTAGCACTTTGGTCAATCGACGGGCGGCGCAGTTAGGCGAGAGCGTATCGCTACGCATGCTTAACGAATAGACGACGTGATTTGTGTCCAGTAAATTCATTTTAAGCCGAGTAAACATAGTCCGATAGCTATCACTGGACGACAGCTAGTCCCATATACGAGGCTGTATACAGACCATAGTTTCCACGTGATGTCACACAAAATAGCTTAATACTTGGTTGGGAGCGTGTGAATAGCTCGGGCTGCTCTAACGGGAAACTATCTAGTAAACAGATCGAACAGCATTGGCCGCAATGGGGACGTGTAATTACGTTTGTTTCACCCGACAAGATTTAAGGAATCTAATTATTCTCGCTCTTCGATGAAACTCCTTCCTATTTTAAAGCTATCGAGGGGCGTAAACTCCTGTAAATGTAAAACAAATATAATATAGGCGTATGGGATGAAATAATGAGGTGCGTTTCTTGGCTGCCGCTTCCCCCCCCCCTCCCAAAAATGTTTTAAAACATGGTTACGCCACTGAGTATCAAAGCGCGTTAGAAAATAATCGACTGTGAGAAAGCTCAACAAGTATTGTAACTAAAAGAGCAGTTCAGCAGCCGAATGCGAGCGGGGATAGATCCGCTGCAGTTATCACACGACGCTGGGGCGCTGGGGCGCGGTAAAACACTGACGAGTGGTTTGTATACAGGAAGTGCTTAACCGGCCATCAGGTTGGTTTACGGACAAGACGTCAGCCTGGATTCACACATATCAGGCGCGCTGCTTACCACGCAGCTTCCGTTGTGTCAAATAAAACTTATGATATACCCAGGGGTGACCGAGAGGGAAGGAGGGAGGGGAGACTCGGGGTGGGAAAAAGTAGAGAACTCTAGGCCTATCAATTGCAGCCCCTGCATGCCCCCATCAAAGAATTATGTGAAAATTGTTTCATCATTGTTCTATGGAACTCTATAATCTGTAATTATTATGATTTAAGAATAATTGTCGTGAACGTAGAAGTTGAAAGCCTTTGTACCCTAAGCCTGCTCAATGTTAGGATGCATGCACCCATGCATAATAACACCAAAATGGAAGATTTGATAATATTCTAATTTTTCATAATCATCAAAATTTTATAATGCATCATAGTTTTTAAACGTTGCAATGATCAAGTCTGCAAATCATGCAAAAAATTGTTTTAGGGGCAACATCACTATATCCTTATGCATCTGTCCATAAAGATCATCGCGCAGAGGAGTTCGATCCCCACGAGCCGATGATGCTTTGCGGCTGATTTCCTCTGTCACCCATCCGTCCTCGCCTTTGTGTCTGCACGGCAGAGACAACTCTTACACGGAATCCAGCATCGACGTCGCCAATAGAAGACCAAGTTCTGGGCGTGCGTTGCAAATTGTGAGAAAGATTAAACACGTGCGTTCAACAACATCTATACTGCTTCAGTTATACAACATCGTCACGGAATGGAAACATTAGAATTACATAGACTAAAGGGCGAATTTCACATTTTCTAACCATGGCTGAAAAACTTTTAGTTCGCCGCTTCAGTAAAAATGATTCTGAAAGACATTTGTTATTTTTCACCGAGTTCTCACAGATTGATGGCGTGGATACATAGAAGTAGAAGCTAATACATAGGTCATAGAATAACATGCAACAATTCTGTAAGTTTTTAATAAAAGAAAGTGAAGGGTATTATCGTGAGGTTGCATTCTCGGCATTCATCGTCAATAACAGTTTAATCACCTTTTCTTCAATTTCGAAAACTCTTCCCAACTTCTTGCCATCAACAATTTTTGCCCCCATCCTATTCTAACCACCTCGACTGTATGCCACAAATAATTTGTCACACGACAGTCAACCGTGACAGTAGCCTATAGCGCGCCGCGACCGTTCGGAGTCCTGAATCTCGAGTTTCGAGTCCGTCCCTTCTGTCCGTTGATACACGACCAATCGGTCCGACCCGTCGCCGACCCGTCAGGACCCGGCCTCGACCCGGGACAGCGCGAGGAGTCCGGACGAGGATCGGGAGGAGTAGGGTCCGCCCCCGGGGGCGGGGAGTCATCGATCAACCCGGGCGATGATTGCCCGCGGGACCCGAACAATGAAATGGAGGCGCGCCACTTGAGCGGCGGCGGATAGCGAGAGCGTTCATTGTCAAATGTCAGTAAGCCTGGACCACGCAGTATCAAAATTGGTTTGATTTCAACTTCGATTTGGCCTATGCCAATCTATAAAGTCTTTTGGGGTTAGGCGCCCTTGCTTCAGCTGATTATTTTGCGAACGGCTCTATCATGCTCTTTCAATCGGCTCTTTCAATCGGCTTCAAATTTACGTTTATAAATTGGAATTAAGTGTCCATTTACAAGAATATGGGGCTATGCCCCATGTGCATGAATTCCATTTTGAAAAGTTAATTTTTAGTGCTTCCGCCGAATTTAGTTTTGGCTAGATTGTGCTAGGGACTTAAAGATAACCGCGCAAATTGACCATGTCAGCTCAACTATAGAATCCGGATGAAAGTTTTTTATCCTTAATATTTCCGATCATAGATGCGAACTACATAGAAGTTACAACAGCATATAGTTGCTGCAATCGCACCCCAGCTGTATAGACGACAGGAATATCTTCAACGAAACACGTTTATAAACAAAGTGGTTCAGGCTGACTGACAATTGAACACTTGCCACCAGACGCCACGCCGTCCTGCCGTTCACTCGGGGGGGGTGAGGCCGCGAGCCCTGACAGCTATATGACGGAAGGCTGATCGGGTGACGACCGATGTGCCCCGGGGCTTAGGCAGAGGCCACTCAATTTGTGCCCGGCTAGCGGTCAACCGCGAGCAGCTGACCACTGACCACTGACCAACGCGGCAATGTCCGAGCATGTAGTCGGGATTAGGGGGCAGATCAAACGGCGACGCCCCGGTAATATTTCATGGGAATTCGGGCAGATTAGTTAGGCTTATTGCCGGGGCAGAATGGGTGGATTATGAGCGGCGGGAGAGCTCGGGGGTATGAGAACTGAATGCGGAAGTATGGCGCTCATCGCTTGGCGTATCAACACATATGAGAGGGAATATATCATTGCGGGGGCGCATCCAATATGCATGAGACTGGGGCTTCAAATGCGCGCGATCTGAAGTGTCGGAAATAATGACCCGATAGGAGGAGCATTGGTGTGTAGATTCTGAAATCAGAATCGTGACTCCCTGTTTCTGGGTAGGTCTAGAAGCCTGCTGGACTTCCAAAGTTCTTAAAACCGAACTCCCATTGCGATGATTATATCTTATTTTTATTCGCCATCAGACATTAGTAGCCTACTTCTCTTAAAGAGATACTTTACAACTGATTGTTCATGCTCATTGCTCAATATCCCTCCTGTAAAGGTTGTAATTAATTCAGATTCAAACAACCACGCTGACAAAATGACACAAAAGATTGCTTATTACAGATGTACACTGTACACTGTACATCTGTAATAAGCCCACTGCCGACGAAACTGTCAATAAGTTATCTCCATCCGCCTGAATAAGGAAAATGAACAAAACGAGGTCTGGTTTAACTGAAAAACAATTGGAGCAGCCTGCCAGAAAAGTTATAAATCGAAATTGGCTTTAAAATTATCAGTGCTTCGAGTCTTACAATGATTTCGTTACAATTACACGTAGACGCGCGCCTTAATCATCTCTCATTCTCATGACCTATTATCGAAAAACTCGTAATACAACAGCAGTTTCGCGTAAATACGCGTGTTCTTATGCGGAAGACGCCTTGTATCAGATCGGTCGCGGATTGTAGGCAGGACTGCCAAGGACCTGCCAGAGGATCGAGCTCGGGACCTCAAGGACCTGCTTGGAGGGTGAAGCTCGTGGAAGAAGTATCGCTCGGAGTTGTTTGGATTTTGGCGTCAGAGGCGCTGAGTTAGTCGGAGCATGCGCCGATGTGCTAGCGCCACATCTGCAGGCACTCTGTCAGCAGAACTGGGCAAGAAGGGGGGGGGGGGTCTAAGAATCGTGCCTAGGGTGCACGGGAGGGGCCGAGCGCCCTCAAACGTTTTTAAAATATTGAATGAGCACTGCTAAGAATGGCTTAGAATCGAAATGCATTTATTTAGACATAGTAAGTTTGCGGGAGAGAAAGCGTGTGCCTCGCCCTCATATAATTTCTGCAGTGTTCCTCCACTGTCAAGAACGGGCGAATTAGGACTTATATTTTGATATAGTCAAAACTTTTGTTTTGTTTGAATCCGTCCGGCATGCAGTTGAGAAGCGCCGACTTGGCGAAATTTCAGTGAAATTTAATCCATGTAACCTATTGCCGCACTGCTAACACGCTAAGCCTATTTGCAGGTATATAGAACTTGTGTCATTTTCTCGAGGACAAGAAGAAAAAATATATAAGATATGTAATTATATTAAATTATTTTTTGTCATTAGGCATTGTTCACAATTAAGAAATGATGAAATATTATTAATTTTTTGAGAAAGAAATCAAGAAATATGATTAATGCATTTTTACCCAGAAAACCAATATTAAAAAATTTCACTGGCGAAAACTATTTCAACTGTATCTTTTACTAAATTTCAAGGCTCAGGTTTCCTGCAGCACCCCTATAATGATCCATATCTGTAGTGCATTGTGTTGTGTATCCAAACTCCAAGTCTGCAGCGTTCTGCTCACATTCGAGCGACGATGTATCGGCCGCCCAATGAAACAAGCGACGCTTAACTTCCGGCGCGCGTCGATCGATCTTCAGCCCTCTGTCGATGGAAGGAAGGGTCTTCAAGGGAGGCACAGCACTCGACAAAGTACAAACCAAGTGATACGCTCTATAGATGGGACACCCCTTCTTTCTTCCCTTCTCCCCCGCGTATAACCTCATGGAATAGACTCTAGCGGCCCAGAGTTAGCGATCTGGGAATCACAGCATGCATACTGTAACTATTGTTCTCATTCTCGGAACGACTAAAAACCGAGTCAGGTCAAACAGAAGGAAGCAGAGACAAAGCGGCGTGTTGCCGAGCAAGGATGCAAGACGTCACGCTGGCTGAAAATCCAAAAAGGCACAATGGTTTTTGCAGATCCAATGCAGCGCCGGTAACAGCAGGAGCAGATTTCAATTAGAACGGCGGGCACTGCAGGCTTGTCAACAATGCGTCGATTAGCACCTAATTCTCTCGCTAATGGAGTTCTGGCTGCACCAGGTCGGTGCCTCTGGGTCCCGTGTACGCCCACTCGCATTGCTTCCTCGCTGTCTAAGTGATCGCGGGAAGAAGGAGACTCCAGCGAGGAGCATTCTTATGAGACGGAAACAGAAGCGAGCGTCTGGCGGTCGCAGACATTGTGCGTCTCGGTGCCATATCGACCTCCCGGTGCTGGCGCGGACTCGTCAGCTTTGACGCTGAAGCGCTCCAATTGATTGCTTAATTGTAACTGTGCGCCGGTGTCGGCGGTGCTGCGGACAAACCTGAAGACTGTCCCTACAGTGATGCGTTGAGAGAATGGAATCTGCGCCTATCCATCTTGGCTCTTGCTGATTTGTATACCGACTGGAGAAATTCGTTGTTTTTTTAATTTAAATAAGTTTCGATTTCGAGTAGGGTTAGGGCTCCGTTAGGGTTAGCAAGTAAGGGTTCAGGCTGTTTTGTGGTTAGGGATAGGTTAGAGTTAGGGCTTGTTCATGCCAGCTGGTTTCATTTTCAAATTCCCTCCAGCCGGTATGCAAATTAGCAAGAGCCAACATGGATTAGCGCAGATTCCATTCTCGCCTGCCGCACGCGCACAGAGCTAGGGACGCTCGAAATGGCGGCTGTCTGCAGAAACGACGACGACTCTAAATGAGAGGGACTACTTTCATCGTTCAGCGGGCGACCAAGATCCTGCAGCGTATCAATGGAGCAATTAGGCGCGGAGCGATACAAAAGATGAATGCGCTCGTCGGACGATCGTGTTCCGAGATCCTCGTTGACAGGCGTAAGACAAAAGTCAGGAGCGCCGGGATTCTTTTGTGTACGCGTCAATGCAAGTCAAGGCAGCGGTCTGTGGTTGAGCGTGCAGTGCTTAATAAAGCGAGAGTACAATATTAGTGGGACAAAAGTCTGCTCTAAACGGAGCGCCCTGTTGTCATCCGATAGCGATTGTCATCGATTCTTGATGGCTGTCTGGTGATATGGCTCCAGTTAAAAGAAATGCGGCGAGCGGGCGTACGTACGTGTATATGGAGGGATAGTTCTGAATGTCGATTACATGAAACTGCCGTTTGACCGTGAATGAAATCTAGCTTGAATTCAAAGGCTTTGTCTTCAAGATATAAATTGACTCAAAATGCTACTTAGTACAGCAGCGGTATTGCCAAATAGTTCATTTAATCATTTAAGCTCCCTGACATCAAACTGGTCAAACATCGTTCTTGACTCATTTTCTGCTCACTGCAATAATATTGAATGTTAGTTTTTTTTACAAAGAAACATTGCGACTCTTGATAACCACAACAAAGAAGATAAGAATTTATTTTTAAAGCAAGGATATCGCTTTAGTCTGCGCTTGAATCTCGGGGTTCTTTTCGCGCCGTTAACCTAATTGATATTTTCATAATGAGGCAGAATAATTCTACTTATGATTTTAAAATGTGAATGGTATTGCGTAGCCAATTAGAAAACAAAAAGGCAAATGGCTGACAAAGAAACGGGTAAAGAGAGAGATTGGCGTGGAGGTCATTGAAGATCGGTGTGTCCAGCCCAGCTGAGTCCGCGCCGCGTGTCAACAAAGTGCCAAGTGCGCTGCATGCAGGCTGAGAGATGAGCCGACGCACTTCTTCACTCCTCAGTCGCACACTCGCTCACTCTGCATCACTCTCCTTGTTGCCGGATCGCTTCTTGCGAAACATGGGTCTCCCGACATCTGATCTGTCCTAAATAGTTAAATATTTCAAAGATTGATTCGCGGATCAAAGTTGATCTTCTGATCTAAAATAGAGTCCAGTTTCGAAAACAGTGAACAAGTACATTTAGCTACAAGTTGACTTTATCAGCCGTATTCAACCGTATCTACGCTTCAAATTGCATATCCTATGCTCCGCCCAAAAACTACAGAAACCAGTTACCATTCTTGTCCCGGAGTCGTGGATTTTATCCTACAGCTTACGCAGTGAGACGTGCAGCGCGAAATTCGTGCATCACGTCCCCATAAGTGATGCGCGCCACCCGTCGGCAGGTCGTAATCCATGCCAAAGATGTGTGCGCCATCGCTTTATATGACAGCGAGATGTGTGCGCCGTGTATTCACGCTGTCCATCGATATGCGAGTCCGCTTCCTTCGTGGGCGATAAGCTGCTTGCGGATTTGTCATCCGTTTAAACGTGAAACTCCGAACTGTCTCCGCGTAATATGCATAGAAAAAAATTGGACTCCATTCCAGAAGCGTTTGGCAAGAATGCATTTAAAGTCTTGTCACGTGCAAGTGGCACTGCAGTAGTCTGCGGTGCCCTGAACATTCTAATGCGGATACACGGAATAACGCCGCTTTTCAAACTATTAGAAAACTATCGCTGTGTTGCTGTTTAAGGCAGGAACACTTTACTTTACTATCGCAATAGGCCATAATTTATTGGGAAAACATTTATTTTACATTTCTCTATCTTAATCTAATTGTATAATGGATGTGAAACACGCATCAAAGATCATATGTATAGAGGAACGGCCATGGGCTGATGATCGGTTATCTCCCCCCCCCCCCCCCCTGCACTGCAGTAATCAGTAAAAGCGCGGATAGACACCGAGGCATGCTTAATCAGGATGATCGTCATTACGATCACCGTAACGACCACATCAGCGGACGTCGTTACGCAAGCTGTAAACAACCAATCAAACAAATGTCGCAAATTAGAGATCGGAGATCCAAATCATCAAAGATGTCCGTCGCCTACGGGCAGGACTATACACCCTGCGTGGGCAATAGTTCTGGTGCACGCTTAAGCTGCAGGGTCTGAAATTTTGTTGCGCACGTCTTCCCCCCCCCTCGCCCACATACGCATGCATGTATACAATATATGTCATATAGACCTATCGTATTTTATCCTCTCCAAATTTGAGAATATTATTTTTTTCCGGTTTGAGAACTTATCTTATAAACGAATATCGAGTTAAAGATACATACGCTATATTTAACACGCCGCAAAATATTGACACTTAACAAAATTTAAACTTTAACTCAATATTTAAATTCTCGTCTAAATTTTGAAGAGAGTCAATCTTCACTAACAACGAGGACGTGAAATTGAAAGTGGTCCTCAACCGTGTTTATAACCCGTGAATGAATTCGAATAACGCGGTGAAGTTTTTAAAACAAATTTTCTCATCGCGTCAATACAAATTAATATAATTATTTCAGTGTAAGTCTTCATTTAGCCTGCGGAGCGTGTAATGACGAAGACGCCAGAAGACGCTTTGTAGAAGAGAGTGAATATCATGTCGGTCATCTCAGCATGTCATCAATCTGACAACCCCCCCCCCCGCGCAGAGACTGATTTTCACCCGCAGCGCTACCTAACGAGGGCTCTGAGGAGAGCGAAGCGGAAGAGCCGCCAACCGTCCACTCTCTCCCCCCCCCCCTGGCTCGACTTCAAAGCAGACACGATCCGCTGTGCTTCTCCGTCAAATCTCCGATCTTCTGTTATACTACAACAGCTCCACACTAAACGGGTCCCCCGTGGGTATGTATGCTTGTCATCGATACCAAGCATGGGCTATCAGGGTTGCATTTGTCGGGGAGGTAGGGGGATTCAACCCCCTTTAACTGAATTGTTCCAGCTAACTGCAGTTTCGATTCAAATTTGGACTTCAGGGAGGTAAAAATTGACCCCTAGCTTCTAGCATTGCCTTTAAATGAGCAGATGAGATAGGTCTACCATCATTGAATACGTATGTAGGCGCCCTAGGCCTAGTTGTGACCGTTTTTGAAATTGTGATCCTTATGAGGATAGTAATGGCATAAAATATGATATGAGTCTCATATCAATCAATCAATATTTAATTTCAAACACATTCTTGCAAAAGCATGCTTAGCCTATGACCATGACCAGATGTTTAAAGCGTCGAGCAACGTCTTCCAATATCTTTCAAATTGACTAAACCCCCCTGCTTTCAAGGCGATGTTTAACAATAAATACCACCTTTGTGCTGTACAATAGGAGACGCTCCGCAGGCACTTGGATTCCCTTCAGAGGCGAACAATGGCTGATTTCTTCACAAGTCAGAGAATCGCTGATGTGGGTGAGAGGTTGGTAATTATTTAGCGGTTACAAAGTGGTTGGTTGAGCTGCCGCCGCTGGGTTTAGAGATAGAGTAGCGTGTCTAGATATAAGCAGACTGGGGTGAGAGCAGGGAACTTGCACGTATTGTGTAACAGTGCCTCCGGCGTCGGTTGAAGTAGTGTCACAAAATTTGGAAATGTTTTGTAATGGTGAATTTTCGCAACGATAAACCGCATCCATATATCAACGCCATTTCTTTGGCAGCTATGTACGAGTATTATCATAATGTTTGAGTTGTGAATTATATATAAATCTTTTATTTATCATCAAGGCAGAACACAATACAGAAATAAAAACTTAAATAAACGGACATTATCGAAATAGTCATTAATGATACGTGACGAGTTGAGCACTAACGATTGCGTTGCTACGCTGTAGGAAGCAGCTAGTCGTGACAGTTCACCATGGACGGATAGATCATAAAGAGCTCTCAATATGTAACAAGGGCTTAGTTTAAGCGAGTCCAAAAAGTTTATTTGGAGCATTGCAACAACGTGCTCCACTGGCAAATAGCCAGTGTAGAATTGACACTGAGTAACGATTATAGTATCAAATGTATTTTTGAAAATTATGAAAACTTTGCTTCATGGATGATCAATGGACTTTGCACCGGACTTTGTAAGCGGTGGCAAGGCTTCCTGTGCGTAAGGGAGGCAGGGAAGGGCGACATTAAAAGCGGATTCAGCGTAGCGATAGGATCATCAAGTTTTCCAAGCTTTCTGTAGATAGCGTTCAAACTTGAGTAGAACTTCGATTTTAATCTGACGTGACTGGACTTAATTGAATCCCGGTAACAACAGTAATGCCCAGATAAATAATTTCTGAAGTCCAGGGAATTGAAGCACCTTGGACGTTAATTTCTCTGCATTTACTGTGCCACCGCTTACCAATTCAAAGCAGGATTTAGAAATATTCAGTTTTAAGTCAATAGAGGCAAGCTCATCACAGCAAATATCAATCATAGTCTGTAATTCCTTAATGGAAGGGCTTAGCAAAATTAAATCGTCAGGGTAGAGGAAAGAACCTAAATTCAAACCTGCCGTAGCACAACCAGAATTACCACGTCTTTTAGGATATTGTCAACGTGAATGCTAAAAAGTGGGGCAGAGAAGACACCACTTTGTCTCACCCCGTTCATTATTCAGGTTGCTGTCACAATTATACCCCTACTACTTTTCTTGTATCTTTTTTACACATCGAATTTTGGGAGCCAGTATGATGTAAACGTATTGAATGTAGAACTAATACTATTTACATCTTTTAATAAAAGGTGTGCATGCATGGCTAGTACTCATTTACAATGCAAACAGTATTATACTATTTTTGACTATTCCTCTAATGCACAGATGCTTGCAGCGGACTTTCGCTTGTACCTTTATTGCCCTTATCACAAAATTTAATCTACTGCCAAATTTCTAAAACTTTAAGTGTTCCCTTTTACGCGCAATAATTAATTTACTTTCGCCGTAAAAACTCATTTTCCCTCAAAATCTTTTTTTACCAGTGCGCGTATACAAATCGCCGATCAACTTTCCACACACGACGGCTCCAGTTAAACGTCGGCTATGAAACTTGCTAATGAATCAGAGGATGTCATTTATTAAGTGTCTCCCTAGCTGAGCCTCAGTCCGGCCGCCATGTTTGTCACTCTTGCAGCCTACAGTCCGGCAAGCGGCCATGTTTGTCCACTCGACGGCCCGCCGGAGAGACTCCAGGGCGGTCCGTGGCTGGAAGAGCTTCCTTCCCCTTCACGGAGACAATTTAAGAAGAAAGAGGTGGAGTGAGGTCGGGGGGGGGGGGGGGGGGGGGGAAAAAACACGGAATTTGGTGAACTGTAGAAGCAGTGCCAGTAGTATCGAAGTTAGGTTAGAAGTTGCATTGTTTATCTACTTGAGCGTCTCCATTCTAGTATATTTACTACTACTATTGTCATTATTTCATGATTCGTCGTCTTTAGTTCGATCAATCAATCGATCAATCAATCATTTTATTATTTGTCCTAATCAATCTTGTTGCCTTTTTTCTCAGTTTGATACTTACTGTTTGCGATGAAGTTTTCTGTTGAAAATAATTGTTGATGAGAGATTTTTGATTTTGAAACACAGTTTTACGCATGAACTGAGAGTGCAATGAATATTATCATTATGTTCTATTCACACAAACGCGGAAATTAATGAAAAGCGCTATTTTTCATCAATGTAGTCTATTATATAATTATATGCCACTAAGCCGAACATTCTTAATGTCTGCTATGGCCGTCATCACTCTTTGGGGCACACTGTAGCTGTGGCAGAGAAGTATGACGTTTTTGAAGAGCGGACACCACGCAGTACGCGGCAGATAGACAGGGGTGTTCTCAAGTGGGACACCGTGTCCGTGACGGCTGCAAGACGGGCACATCTTTAGCGGAGCACACTGTCCGTGGATAGAGGCTGCATGATCTCAAGTGGATCCTCCTCGAATGAAGAGACAGGATGCTTCGGCGTGTCCGGGACTACGCCGCTGGAAAATTATAAATTGGAGAAGGAAGACAAAGAGGCTCTTTGCACTTGCTGTCTTATTACAAAGTTGGCCAATAACTGGATAATAAAATGACATTGCGACGAATGTTTTGCTACTTTTGTATGAAATACGTAAAAGAAGAAATATGCATTTGTTCTTACTACAGGATTTCATTTAGCTCGTCGTGAATTAGGCTAAATTGGAAGTCTTTGGATCCATCACAGCTCAAACATGCAAGCTCTTGCGTGTGTGGTATGTGTCCATGCCTCCATTTAAATGCGGCACGGGCCCACTGTCTATTTAGTCTGCAAAAATGATGTATAGGGTATGCGCCTGTATGGGTCCAAACTATCTTCGCCTTGCCGTCCAGTTCGATTCGGTCATAGCCACGGCAACTTGTACTTGAAGTCTTGAACTAGTTTTGATGATCGATGCAATAAATATCGCGCAACACGATTGAAACCGAACACTCCCGCGGACCATATAATTCTATCCGGACAACGTACAACAGCCCCATGTTGCAATCGTCTCGTATTTTACGCTGATTATCAGACTGTCTAGTACAGGCCTACGCTGTTTCGCCGAAACCTCTGAGGTGTATCTGTCTCCCATTATGCACGCCTAGACAGGCTTATCCTGCAAGTGTAAACTGATCGACGGGCCCAGATAATGGATGGTTCACCGCACTTCCGGTCCGCCGCCATCTTGTCTCTGTCCTCGCAGTTTGATACGCCGCCACCCGGCTTGGAATCACCCAACGACTGTGCTATTTATAGAACAAATTTATCGAATGTTGAGAGTTTAAATTGAGACGTTTAAAGAGCCTTAGGCGTTTTGAGTTTCAGCCTTTTTGTCTGTTTTGTCTGTTAACCGATATGATTAGATTAAGTTTGGCTTATAAGGACCTACATTGAGATTTACATGTATGTCTAGATCTATGATTCTATTTTTTTATGGCAAAAATTGTACAGTTGACCTTACAAAGACACAACCATTGATGATTAAGCTCTCAGGCCGCCATATTTCCTGCGCATGTCCGGTGTCCTATCATATATACCCACGACCACCAGGCCAGACACCGTGGGGGGCAGAGACCAGACTATACGTCACGTGATTTGATTTATGACCCTTCCCCACCCCGCAGATAACCCCTTAGAGCTCTGTCTGCCCACTCGTTTGCTCGTTGCAACGTGGGTATCGAATGTCCCGTCGTGGACTGTGTCGGCTTCGCAGACGATTACATAGATGCACGTCACGCTGTTGTGTGCGCAATTGATGAAGTCCGGCCGAGGCGCATAAAAAGGGCTGCGGTGTAATGAGCGAAGGTTGTATCGA
Organism: Chamaedrilus cognettii; assembly: GCA_034695025.1. Taxonomy (NCBI): domain Eukaryota; kingdom Metazoa; phylum Annelida; class Clitellata; order Enchytraeida; family Enchytraeidae; genus Chamaedrilus; species Chamaedrilus cognettii. Next base: position 5,094 of record JAQIWG010002924.1, on the reverse strand, counting down.
GTTGCAGCGGTGATGTCGACTAGTTGAATAAATTCAATTTGTAACCGCGCATTCTGACGAATGAGACCGAAGACCGCGCTGATAGATAAATATCTTACAAACTCGTCATCAATCATCACAAGCGCTCTATGAAAATTGCGTTGATTGAAGATTGTGATCGCTGTGTACAAAGTGTGCTTTGCTATTTGTATGCCGGCGTAGGCGGAGGTCAACGCGTTCAAAGTAAAGGAAAGTTACATAATTATATGGGCTAATTACGTGTAGTAACGAGCCTCGCTTAAAATTTACCGTATACGCGTTACTTTTGAGGTACTTAATTAAATATGGCGTTCAGGACTGGCCTATTCACAAGCTATAAAAAGCATGCGAATAAATGAATTAAAGTCTGCTACTATGTAATCAAAATTGTTGTCAATGACTCAATGCTGAACTTAATGAAAAGAGTGTCGAAAACTTTGACGCGTTGCGACAAGCAGAGGCGGCAGAATTGCAGAACAGTAAATGTTTGTCATTATTTTATTACGTCTGACATTTGACAATTAAGCGAATATTAATGCAGTCGTGTTACGTTGTTGAAGTACCGAGATCAGGTTTTAGTTAATGAGTTACAAATGACAACACCCATCCCTCTATATATTCCGTATTCACCGTTTGATGCTCACTCGCAAAACTTTCACCGCTGATTAAACCACAGTCGTTGTAATTTGCAGATCTAGACAATGTGTCACTGAGCTCTGAATCGGAAGATCACTCCGCAAACAAAATCTATTCGATTTAACCTCAACCTCTGCATCCTGTTTCTATCTAGCCTAGCTAGCAGATCAAAGCAGTCTCAAGTGTTACCTCAATAATATGTCCACGACACACTGAGATCAAGAAAATTTAAACAGTGCCCCTGAGAGGCGAAAAGGAACTAAAGAGAACAGATGTGAAGAGAATTAAACGGACCAACAATCACCGCTGTTAGGGCTGATAATCAGAACACGAAGAATACAATGCAGTTCAAGATATCGAGAATTGAAGCGTCAGCGATGATTGACCTGAGCCTGCATGGCTGCCTTTAAACCGCACGCCGCTGCTAATTTCGCATATCTTCTTCGACTCGCCCTTATAGATAAAAATGCTAGAGTATAACTTGTTAGTTTAGTTTAGTTTTTCAAGTGGATCACTTGTAATAAAATTAATGTCGTGCCCAAAATATAAAGCATTGAAAATACCTGATCATTTCAGTTAGGATTTTTTGAGTCACCGTGGACATTTTGATTGAACGGTTTCATTATTTCTTGTCATACAGAGCCTGCTGCTACTGCTGATACATCCGACTTCAGTTCACGTTATAGTAACGCAATACACGACAAGTGTCGCATCAGATAGGGAAGTGTTTATATACGGAAATGGCGGACTCGATCATCAGACCTCGCCTTATCTGCTCCCTACTGTATACGGAGCGAGTAAGGGTCTGGGACATGAATGGTAAACTCAAGGAAAGGGAAGCTGAGGGTGGGAGGGGGGGTAGAAAAATAGAACAATATCATTATAGGTCTAATTCTCGAACTATGCACAGCTAGGCTCGTATTATGCATGCATGATGCAGCATCAGGAAGAACGTGGTGACGTTATACAAACTTATAACCACAAGAAATAAAAAAACCAACAAAGACAGAATTTTTAAAAATGTAAAAAAACTTATATCACAATTGTGCATGTAATATCGCAAGTGATATAATCACTTGTAGTATGCGTTTGAGATTTGTGTCCCGCCTGCCTTTTGACTCCTGTGAGGAAGGAGAATCACAGCTACATGTATACGTAGCAGTGTGGGCCTACATACGCACGGCGCCTATCTATAAACAAACTCTGCGCCTCAGCCGAGTTGTATGGCACGTCGCAATACGTCGCACGAACTTGCGATAGTCTTACAACAATGTTTTCATCAACATCCATACGCTACGCTACTCTGTCTCTGAATTGTGCAGTGCAGTGTCTCACACCGGACATTTGTCAGACGCCAGTCAGTGTTTCTGATTCAGCGCAGACTAGTCGTGTTAGCCTATTGGATGATAGCGTTCCCTGTTTTTAGTCTCGATGAGGCATCGCTAAATTTACGGATCACGATTCATTTCAAAAACTCCTTTGATTCAAACGTGATATTTGTTGCAGGCTTAAATGGCGAACACTAATCAACTGCGAATCTAATTCCCGGTTGTTAGTAAAGGGTTTAATCAGACCAGAGATCATGACGTCATCAGAGTGATCAGACCAATCAGCGCAGTGTAGACTATAGAGCTAAATCTTTTAAACGCTGCAGGATCAATGAAATTTTAAATCCACACCCATTGAAATAATTCCTCATTTAGCAACTGCAGATGAAAACTCGAATGGTTTTTTAAAATCTCGAGCGTCGCCCCTAATTTTCGGCATATTGGTGTACGAGATATTTACGTCAACGACGTTAGATTCAATAGGCCGCTCTCTTGATGCCACGCCGACACACAGCCTCGTCATTATTGCTCTCGCTAAGCTCATCGGGGCCACGCTACATCTAATCAGCGAGCGACGATATTTCAATTAACGTCTATTTCCGAGACCGTTCATTATCATCGGTCGACGCCGAAGACTTCAGAACAAAAGCTGGATCGCGCTTTGGTTGTCAGCGACGTTGACAGAAATGACTCCTTCAAGCCGCCATCTTGCCACTCGGTTTTATTTACGTAATAGCTTGCAGCCCACTGATGCGTAACGACGTATACCTGCACGGTAAGCGTATACTAAACTGAGTGGCAAAATGGCGGATCGTTGAGGTCATTTGTCTTCGATGAATGCGAGGTCTGGTGCTTGTTCTGAAGTGATTGATCGCCGAACGCTCCGTGTTTTAAGTAAAGACTGCGTTCGTTATGCACGCTGAAGCCACCCTAGAGTCCCTCTACGACGCAGATTCTTTGTCTGCCACTCATCAGTTGGTGCTCTGTCGAGCTCCTGGCGATATTTTCCGGGAAAAGTTGTCAAGGAATAGTTTTGCTCTGTTCAAGTTTACCTGGCTGTAATATATCTGGTAGTTCGGGCTCGTTGTAACTTAACGACAATTTATCAAATTCACCCAGGCTAACCCTGCAGTGAATCGCATCTGCTTAGGCTATACGTCTTAGATTAATAAAAACCAATAGCCAAACCACGTGCCTCAAATGTCATGCAGGTATATTATTTGACATACCGAAAATATTATTTTTAAAGCAATTTGTATTGTGATAATACCAATTCATTGAATGCTCCTATTTCTGATTTGCGCTTGTAATTTAGCTGCTTTGTGCTTGCGTACTAAATGCATCATAAGGATGACCCTCTTGGTCACTCTTCGTGAATCGTATTGGCGTGAGAAAGTCTGTACATTTAAAAACCTGCAATTTCAAAAGACCTATATCACTGCCGATAATAAAGTCGGTCACCAAGTATAGTTTTGCATGGCTCGATCGAAGCGTCTATTTTCCGTCGATCGGAGGGCGCCGCTAGATGTCGTTATCCGCCCCTCGTTACCTTCGCGATTGTGTTTCTTCTCCAATCACTCGCAACAAGCCGTACAACGCTAGAGGTATACCACCGCGGAGCTGTCACAATAAACTAGAAGGATTGAACAAACGTCGCTGTACAAATGAATCAGAATTATATGGCATTTTAGAAGAGGCCTACAGTTAGTTTGAATAATATCAGCGGAATGGCTCTATTATGTCATTGTTAAATTAAATCATTGTCACTTTAATGGCCAAACATGGAATGTTAGATGCACAAAAAGGCACAAATATTATCCTTGCAGAAAAAACAATTGGCACAAGTGATGCTATCTTTTTGATAAATTAATAAATGAGAAATTAACCATTTCTGCCACTTTGAACATTTCCGACGGCGGCGATATTCCACTATCTTTTTCATTTTGTCTAAATTCTATCCGCATGTTCTATTGTATGTAGACCTATATCTTTGAATACTATACAAGACCCGTTCTAGTCTTTAATCTTTATCTCCATCAGCCATGTTGCTGACGGTGCACCGCCCGCCGAGACAACCGCTAGAGGATCTCGTGCGCGGTGCATTCTGGTATACCCCGCCACTCCGCCGCGCATTGGATGACGGGAACGCTGGTCCCATCTTGTTAATTTCCTATCGCGTCGATTACGTGATCGCGTGCCAGTCGGGCCGGGCCTCGTCCGGATACAATACGAGAGAGCAGACTGCAGAGCGCTCATTCGATTGGGTCTGTTCGGAGGAATCACTTCTTGTGGCGGTCTGTTCGGAGGAATCACGTCTCGTGGCATTGAGTGAATCGAGTAGGAAGTGCATTGACATGTTAAGGACAGAGTCGGAGCCATGCGAACGAAGATAGGGATACAGATAGTGAGCAACGATTGAAACATTATTATCAAACAAGACAGCAGAGATAGGAGATAGAAGTTTTAGAACGTCCAATTTTGAGGCGTTATAATTATGAATAGCCTATTTCATCTATAGGCGTGTCCAATTGATATTGAAAGAGTCAAGTGGCTAAAAGAGAGGCGGCATAAATTAAAATATATATTATAGCAAACTGGTTCGATATGAATAATTATTACACAAGTAGGCCTAAATGTGTGAGAAACTCGTGCCTCCTCATGCACAACGTAACTTCAATTGATTTCAAGTGATTGCATGTGTTACATACTGAACACACGTGAACAGAAAGATAAGGGGGAAGAGAGACCGGCACATGAGCAGAAAGAATGAAACAGGAGACGAATCGGGAGCGCGTATAATGCGTATAATTGCCCATTCGTGTATAAGTGAGCAGCAATCAGAATTTGATTACGTCAAATATTGAATTATCCGTGCCCCCCCCTCCCCCACTTTCATTCTTTCCCCCCGCGCCGTGCCGCATTTTCATAAAGTGCGCTATGGAAAACGACGTTGAATCATAAAAAAAATGATAGAAGACATTATGCCCCCCCCCCCCCACTATAATGTGTGTAAAATTTTTATGCATTATCTGACCGATTTTGAATAAATCGCTCCATTGCCCCCCCCCCCCCAGCGGATGTTTCACTGTCTCCCACCCGCTGACCGGCTGCT
>JAQIWG010002923.1:0-19116 GCA_034695025.1 Chamaedrilus cognettii | reverse complement strand
GAAAGATTTCTGTCAGCAGCACCCCCCCTCGGTCGTGAGTTTTACGCAAAGGAAGGAATTTGATCGCGACTTCTATTTTGAGTGGCACGTGAAGCTTTTTTGAAAAAAATGTGGCACGCGGCAGAAAAAGGTTGGGAACCACTGTTTTAAGGCCATAAACTGTTTCGTTGTTTATTGATCTGATTATATTGACCTTAAATCGTAGTAATCGTTTGTCATTGTTATTTAATATTGTTGATGAAATATTATGATTTCAATTTATGATATTTGTTCGTGCACTCCTTTCAGAAGACTAATTCATGTAGATACATATTTAATGCACTATGTGTGCCAAATTATATAAACATACTCTGCAAGTCCGGAAACAATTAATTTTCTTGAAGCCCAGAGTTCCCCGAGCGAGTCGTAAAAGTCGACTAAAGAGTGGGGAGCGGTTCTTTACTGGGCCTCGAGGCACTAAGCTGGACTACAGTCCTAGTCTTGGTTACTACACACGATCGTCAAACTTCTAAAACCACGTGCTCATGACTGAAAGGACTCGGGAAAACCACGAAAAATCGGGAGGTCCAGAGGGCTGCTGTAGACATTTTTTATTTGAATTGAATTATTGATGCTGGACTGTTTAGCCTATACTTCATTTCAACACCGTCGTTCTGTTATAATCTGTAACATGGAGGTGACAAAATGTGTCCAACACTTTTATACACTGAATAAAATGTTTTGCTCATTTCTTTTAAAACACACAAGCACATCGAAGCAAAGCGACTACGTTTTTTTGCAGCATAATGTGCTTGTTTCGAGGCATTTCTTGTTTCCAGTCCCGGAGAGTGTCGGTGGTGTCATTCAAAGTTAAGGGGGATAGGATCATTTTCAGGACTGTGAAGATCTGCACTATAGACCTATCATTTCTCAATGAAAGTCACGATGGAATTAGGGGTGGTAGGGGTGGAACTTTTTCCCCAAAAGTCCAAACTTACTATGTCAAAGAAATTTGAATTAATTTACGAGAGGGGAGAGGGAAGGAATGCAAACAATTTTGACGGTCTCAATTTTTCGTCTAGGGTTGCAGCACTTCTAGGGATGTATTTTAACACCAGATAGTCTGCAACTCGAGGTCTAGTCGAGTGGAGGATGAGAGTTGAGAGTTAAGGATGAGAGTTGAGGATGAGAGATGAGAGTTGAGGACGAGAATGAGTGTTGAGGATGAGAGTTGTGAGTTGAGTATGAGAGTTGAGGATGAGAGTTGAACTGTTGAGGATGAGAATTTATTGTAGTTGTGTTGATAACTTTTTAGGTTGAATTCTGAATTTTATTTTACGACTTTGCTACAAACCCTGAAAAAATTGATTGAAAATATCAAACCTTATATTAGCGCCTACTAAATTGCATTAAAAAGTTAAAAAAGTTATTTTTGGACTTCTTAGAAAGTTTCATAACTTTTTAATGCAATCTAGTAAGCGCTAATATTAGGTTTAATATTTTCAATCAAGTTTCTGATAAAATAAATCTAAACAAAAACCTAATATTATTAGGTTAAATTATTTTTTAACACAGCGAAGCCCATAAAGAACAATGCGATGCTTGCTACTGTCACCCCATTATTTTTTGCCCAGTTTTGCTTTTTACCCCATCCGCCTTTTACATGTATCTGTCGCGTTGTCTACTACAGCATATCATACCATTAACCCTTATGAATACTATTATTATTATGTTACCATTACAAAAAGGCATTGACTGCGTGCTCATATATAAACGCTTCAAGATTTGATCATTTGTCATACTTTATTTAGATGAAATGAAAAAGAAATAGCAGTGAATGTTACAAGCTACGACACAAGGTCGAAACAACAGAACTTTTAAAATTTCTCAAATAAAATTAAGAAATGGCAGTACGCTATGATGTTACAAGCTACGAGATACATATATGGTCTAGTGAAAAAGTAGGCCAGGAATAAAAACCCAGAACCTTGAATTTTTTTGGGAGGTGTTCCAAGACCAAGAGTCTAGTAAACGGAACTCCTTTAATCAATATAAAACATGAAATTTTTGCTGCATGATATTTTGGCAATTTAGCCTCCCAGATATTTTGCTGCACGTAATTTTTTTTTATGACTGCTATTAGCTTCTGCACCCTTATTTTCGCTGCATGTCATTTTCGCGAGTTTGACCAAGTCACGAAATTCGCCAAAATAACTTGCACGCGAAAATTTCATGTTTTACAGCATTTGTTAGGCCTACTATTTTCATAAAATGCAAAATACATGACAGTCCACTAAGGCCTAAAATGTGGATAAACAATTTATAAGGACGCTATATTCAATACATTTCAGAAATTTATCTTTAGAGACACTTCTTTAATGACTGTTTAGTACTTGCTACTTACAGCCGTATATTATGGCCTTTAAACTGTTAACATTTTGATCTACCAGTTATCATCTGCTATATTTAATTATTTCTCTTTTGTGTTGGGTAATCTATATTTGTGTGTGACGTTTTGCAGCTACTCGTTTGAGTGAAATAAAGATATTCATTGATAATCAGAGATAAGTTTTGTAGGAGTAGTACTCAAAAACGACGTTTTTTGAGACTACTCGGATTTAGAAATGGGTAGGAGTAGGATTACTCGTAAAAATGGACCCACGGCGGCGTAGGCTTACTCTAGGCTTACTCCTTTTTGACAGGCATAGGAGTGCGCTAGGCCTACTCCTGTTTTATAAGCAGCAGGCGTAACGTTACTCCCATTTTGTAAGGGCTAAGTTGAACTCTGGTTATAATTACTTGTACATGCCAGAGTGGCAAGTACATCCCTTTTTAAAAAGGCATCGAGAACGCATATTTCTTATCCAAAAATGCGATAAAAACGCCACAAATTTCGATCAAAAAAGCACATAGTCCCAAATAGCTGAAAAAGTATGATTTTTGCACATTTCTGGATCAAAACACCAAAATTTTGACATAACCTAAAACACGAACGGGGGGGGGTGCTGACAAAAATTTGTGTCCGTTTTCTCAGAACGTACTTACAACCCAGCAGGGGGAACCAAAATTCAACAATTTTTTCATAGAACTCTATAGAACAACAGGTTATTTCTCAGTGATTTTTTCATATACTTGCCAATTAGCAAAAGCAATACAAAAATGACTATTGCCAAAAAATAATTTCTTTCCACGGGACCAAAAAACACATTTTGCACTTTTTGGATGATAATGGCACAAAAAGCACACGAGCCTCAAACAAACCCAATTTGATCCCAAAAGTACATGAGTGGCTACGCTGGTACCTGCTGCTATGATCTATTGATCTGCAACACATCACGTATAGTTCAACAAAGAAATCAATGCAAAGAATACTTCCTTTGATATTTAATCACTTCTTAACACTACCTCAATAAGAATCCTACACTGCTACACAACAGAAACAGATCTATGTTCTTCGAGGCTATCTATCCTACAGTCAATGAAGGACTTTAAAAAAAAAATTAATCTCTACAAGAGCAATGGCATTCATCAAGTGTGTTCAGTTTAACATTCAGAATACATTGTACTTCAAGATCTCTTAGCAATATAGCAGTGTCAAACCAGTGACGACTGAGGCAGTACCAAGGAAATTGACAAGTACAACGATGTTCATCTGACGTTTGACCTAGGAATGATTATAAAAACATTGTCTGTCTATGACACGTTGAAAATACTTGGCTAAAGACGTTCAGGGCCTGATTTGCCATTCTAAGCTTTTCTAAAATTAGTTTTCAAGTGAGATTTTTTTTAAATAACAAAATGCAAATGCCAATACATTGATTGAAATAAGATATAAAAGAATCTGATACTTATAACCGCTGCTTATAAATTTCTTGAGAGTAAGGGCCAGTTGTTCAAAAAAAAAAATAAAAATAAATTGTCACAGAACAAAATAAAGTCACGACTCAATTGAATGGCATACATTAGATCGTAGATATATTTCAACTCGCTATTAGGCTTATTGACAGTTATAAAGTAGATCTGAGATCAATCAAGTAACTCTTGATTGAACAACTTGCCCTAAGACTAATGGTCCGTAAACTGTTGATCGAATTAGAGTGATTTGGTCTTTAAATGTCACAGAACATAATGACGTGACGACTCAATCAGATCCTGTAAATTAGATCCAAGTAAATTCAAAATCGCCATCATTAGTGGTTCTGAAATATCTGAAAAAATCTGAGCTTACTCAAATAACTCACGAATAAACAGCTGGCCCTAAGATATTTAAAAGATGCTTTCATGATTCATGAATCAAGCCGCTGGTCCTTGGTAAACAGTGAACTCTAATTTCATTCATTAGTTCAGCTGAATTTCACACAATTTGGTGCATCAAAATCTAATATTCATCTATTGCTTACTCATAAAATGCCTTCCCTGAACTAATAACACTAATCACTGCATGGTACACCATTCACGCTGAGTTTAGAAAAGCTTTCATAAAATCGGATTGTTTTATTCCTCTTTTCTCACAAAAAGTGTACGTCAAGCTAGGGGGTTAGTTGACAAAAATCTTAAACACTGTAAACAGCATAAAGTCTGCAATTTTCAATGTCATTAAATGAACTTCGTTGCTGTTGGCCTATCAATGTAACTAGGCTACAGTAGGACTTCCATGACAATAAATAGCACTCAATACTCTTCTGATAATTAACATATGTGACTAAGAAATGCAGAAATACTATTAAATACCATATACGGCAGTGATATTCAATAGGCGGCCCGCAGGCCAGATTATGAAATCCGCGAAGGGCTATCAAATGGAATTAAGTTGAGCCCTGATCAAATACGCGTAGCATTACATCGGCTCTTCAAAACAGGTACCCCCTGCAAGCCGAGGAACAAAGAATTGGCCTGCAGCCCAGAGCTCCCTAGGCGAGTCATAGTAGGTGACTAAAGACGGGGAGCGGCCTGTGCGTAGCCCTCTGCACAGAACAGGACTGTAATAGTCTTCTTCAAAAAAAAAATATTTAAGGACCGTGTGTCAGTAATGAAGACCATTACAGTCCGGTTCTGTATAAGAGGACCGCCACAGAACCGCTTCCCCTTCTTTAGTCACCTTTTATGATTCGCCCGGGGAGCTCTAGGCTGCACGTCTATTCTTTGTTCCCCAACCTGCTGGGGTATGTAATAGTCTTCGTTACTACATAGTACACACTGTACGTAATGTACAAAACACACTGTCAGTATCTAAAACAGGTTCAGCATGACTGGTCATTCTTTCAAAACTGCGTAGGGTGATGCCACCATTGTCGATTTTCACGCGTAATGCTACGCCAACCAGATTCAAATTAGGTGTAGAATTAGCAAAAAACCTCATTGTAGGCGTACTACGCCTTCTAAACTTAACCCTGGTTATTGGTAATAGGCCAAAAGTAACAGTCGAAGTACTATACTGTTACTTTTGATAGTAAAAATAGTAAATATTGTCAAAATTTATATAATGTTTTTCATAAATACAACTATAATGATATGGAGTTGATATTTTGGAGAACAAAATGACTCTGGCCCCTAAAATCGACAAAATAATTATGTTGGCTCCCCAAACTAATTAATTTCATGTACTTCTGATATGCAGCGTTAAATATAAAGTTCATGAGAACGTGAAGTATTTAATTTCATAGCATTATAATAGGCGATCAATACAATTTAAAACTCTGCAAGTTCACAAAAACACATGCGTGCTTGTGTTCTGAGTTCGCACGAATATCATCAATAGTTTGATACTGTCAATAAATAATTTAGATCATCGTATTCATGACTGCACATAAGACATATGAATACAATATATTGTTAACTTTAGTCTGCATTCCAAAGAAAAATAATTAGTTTCAGAATGTTATTGCGTGCCAATGACCAGCACGTCTATACTCGCCATTGTTCAATGAAAAAAGGGCCCATACTATTGATATCTTTACGATTAAGCACAAAATTTTGGTATATTCCTTTTTGGCTTTCTGTCAACTATATTAAAGATATATAAAGTAGAAAAAGGTAAGCGTTAGGTAGGTGATTTAAAGTAGATCCACTGCATGTGACAAAAGAGACAATAAATCCATTTAGCTAAATTATCTTCACTTAGTCACTACTGCAAAAACCATGCAAGTGAAGGCAATAAATGTTATCACACATTAACTACGATCACACACTTCAAACAACAAAACACTAGGTGAGAGCCGAATTACAAGTAATGAGTATAGTGATGATGCAAAGTCAATAGCATAATGTCTCGTAATGCTAATGATGCTAACTAAATACGGTTCTCACAAGGACGGATCCCGGATTTGTTGGTAGGGGGGGATAAATATCTACAGCTTTACACATGACATTTGTCACTGATTTGTGGACCATTTTCCCTCCGAATTGAACTGAACTCACAAGCGGTGAGGGGATGGGGGGGGGGGAGGTTGCTGACGAAATTTTTGTCACACATCATGACCACCTTTTGTGAAATCCATCTATCAAAATCCATGTATTTCAAGACCAGACTTCTATTGCACTTTTCACTTGATCTTGAGCTTTACTTCCGAACATTTCATGCATAAAACATTTAAACATTTCAAACATAAAACATACCGCTCATTGCCATTATTACATAGATCTGCCACTGTTTTATCAACAATTTTCATACAACAACAAACATTTTTATGTTGGTGGGGGCGGATCCCCCTACCCTCCACCCCCCCGCCCTTGGGTTCTCATCCGAACAATCTTTCACTCAAACAATGAGATAGTGACCATAAATATGCAGGCTATGATATGCTTCATTCGCTGCTGCTCGACCATACAGTATAATTATGGCATACACTCATATGTGTCAAATATCCAGAGCTACACACAACAGATTAACGACGATTGCTTTGGTAATGGACTAATTGTCAATAATAAATAAGTAGCTGCATTGCTCGCTATAATTTCACCGTCACCTGCTCAACTATACATATTGATAGACTTAACGTTATGCTTGACAATCGTGCTGCGGCTGATGTGACTCTGCTTATATTATGTACACAGGACTCGACTACTCTCGCTGACGACGCTACAAAGAGGTTGTTGTGACTCCGTTTATATGTATACAGGACTCGACTACTCTCGCTGATGACACTTGTAGCGACATTCTGAACATCCCCGTCACAAGTGCCAAGATCATACTGTTCATACACAAACATTACAAATTAGAGTGTTCATATGAAGTTTTTCTACATAATTGCCTAGATTTTGAACAAGTTTTATAATCTGCGATCATTCATCACAAAATTAAATTGACTTTAATACCAGCAACCAATTAGAGGCCGCGATACAAATTAACATGCTTCGTTGTCTTGGACCCCTTGGCACCAAATTACAAATGTTCACCATTATTTACATACATGTATATAATTACATAAAAATTTGTTTAAATGTTAAAAAACCCTGTTCAAATTGCTAAATTTCTTTGAAAAAAAATCTATTTAGTCAAATATGATGAAAAAAATTTGAACTGACATCGTATTATAAAATTTCTCACCCGTTACTTTGTACGGCCCTACAAAATTAAGAAAGAAAACTTAAAAAGTTTAATTGCAGAAGAATCTAGACCATTAAAATAAATTTTGAATGCAGATTCAGATTCCCTGTACCCAATATAGTCTCACACAACACCTTCTACACAAAGGCCTATTTCGTACAACTATCGCGAATTCGTTTCCATGGACGTAGTCTGAGCTTTAGTCTTGGCTGCCAAAATTTGAAAAATATTATTGGCTGTCAAACAGTTGGCTACTAAATTCAGGTAGAGTTTCAATTACCCAGTGAAAAAGCAATCACTAAATAAACTCATATCAGTGCAACAGTTTCTCAATATCCAATTGAAGGACAGACAGACCACCTACGCGCACTGCAACATTATCCTACCTAAGAAAATTGACATAAACTGAACGAAAATATCCGACTGTACCAGAGAAAATTGACATGAACTGAATGAAAATATCCAACCATACCAGAAGAAATTTATATGAACTCAACAAAAATATCATATCGTAGAAGAGAAAAGTTACATCAACGGAATGAAAACTACAAAGACAGACCAGTACTGGAAGTGTCCTCGCCGGAGGCTGCGTAGCCCGTTGTGCTGCCTATTGACTGGGAGGGGACAACCATGGAAGGGGGCGCAGAGGGGACAGCCGTGAAAGGGGGCGCAGAGGGGCCGGCGGTGGAATGGGGCGCAGAGAGGCCAGAGGTGGAATGGAGCGCGGAGAGGCCAACGGAGGAATGAGAGGCAGACTCGACGACCGTCAGTCGAACATCCCTCGGACTGGTTTCCCTTGACCTTAGCAGCGCGACATGTCAATTCATTGTTCATTCCAAAATTAAATTTTAAGTATGTAAGCCTTTTAAAATGTTTATTTTGATAAGATCCCTAGTTCTCTACGTACCAACTAATGAACTGGTATTTGGCGAAAAATGATTCAAGAAATATCTATAGCCTAACACAATGAACATGGCTGCGACAAAAGACGGTGGTAACAAATGCAAAAAGCTAATTCAGCCATCCATATCCATAAGCACTTCTGCAGAAGGCACAAAGCTACAATCATTGGCTGAACGCACTAATATGGCCTATTGTTGGTGCTTTCCTCTAGGAAAATACACATATAGCTACAATTGTTTCAGAGCAAGAACAAAGACAGCCATTACCATTGGCTGGGGGCAAGCAGAGAAAACTGACCACTAGCTAGAGGCAAACGCGTAGAAGCATATCATTGTCTAGACTAGAGACAAGCAGAGAGGTACTTACCATTGGCTAGATACGCTGTTGTGTTCCCTCGTGCTATCCAACGCCGCCGCGTCGTTGGTGCTCACGCGTGAGTCAGACTTGCGTGGCGAGGCCGAACCCGTGAAGGAGGCGGTGTAGGAGAGAGACCGAGGGGGGGACAGCAGCGGAACAGAGATCACAGCCGCAGTCGTTGTCTGGGAGGGGGGGCGACCGCCGCCCTGGCTCCTCGCAGAGTCGCGCTTGGAAGCGGCGATGGAGCCTGTCGGCTGACGCCTGATGGGGGAGGGAAGGGCAAGGGAATGACGACTCGGCAGGACGTCCGGGCGACCCCCAGCCGCGCCTAGCGACAAACAACTTAATTGACTTATCCAATCACTTTGTTTTTTTGTTTTGCTTTTTTTTGTTTAGGAACCGTGCGAAGCACAAAGACTATACAGTCCGGTTCTGTGCAAGGCAGCCCGCACAGAACCGCTCCCCCTTTTCTTTAGTCACCTTTAACGACTCGCCCGGGGAGCTCTAGGCTTCAAGACAATTCCTTGTTGCCCAGCCTGCTGGGGACAATCACTCTGCAGTGATGATGGATATATTTGACACAAATACTGTCAAACATAAAGTACAAAATGCAGTGAGAAATGATTAGGTGTTTGAATGACCAATGGGTAATTTCAAGTCCACGGTGTTACGATTCAGTTGGAGTTGAGTTAGCGTCTTACAAGTTAGATTCACATACATATTCACATTCTGAATAATATCATAATGTCAAAACAGATAGACAACATCAAAAATGTGAACATGAATGTGAATCACACTTGTCAAACGCAAACTCAACTAACTCAATCGTAACACCGTGGACTTGAAATGACCCAATGTATACTATAATCATGCATCAAATTTGAACTACATGTACATGCAAATAAATTTAAAAAATTTATATGAGGGATGAAAAATATATTCTTTCAAACATCGTAAACAAAATTAAAATTCTTTGTCTCATTTCCAAAATATTTATTAAGACAAAATATTACGACCAAATTGTATTAAAAGATGCCACAAGACGTCCTAACTATCTCAGCAGTAGAATAGCAAGGTTTACAATTTCATGTAATTTTAACATTTCTTTTGAAATTGATTCCAAATGATGCTCCCAAATGTTGTTAGATCAATTTTGTTCGTTGAAATTTTCAACAAAAATAAATAAATAAATTGTGTTAAGAAATGCAAGTGAAAGTTCGATTGAAAACTTCAGACGGGTGAGTAGATACCTCGACAAACCGCAGTAGTAGCCTACCAGTGCCTAAATCACAATAGGTCTCACTAAATTTGACAAGTAAGTAGCTAAAAGTGTGTAATGATACTTCATTAATTAATCATCAGGTCAGAGTGGAGTACAGTAGCGAGACGCTGTGGTGTAGTCGTTAAGGTGTCGGAGTTTGAGTCCAGAGGACCAGAGTTCAAGTCCCCGTGCCGGCAACTATGAAACCATAGCGTTACAGGCCCTTCAGCAACGCTGTTTAACAAGTGTCGCTAGCTGGTAACCCCGTGCCAGATAATTATTTATTTTGTTTGCGTCAGGGAGAGCATCTGGCCGTAAAAACTCAGTTCCAGCAGCCCTGATCAGGGCGGGCTAAAACTTATAAACTTGTGTGAAAACATGGACATTAAAGGACTACACGATAAAAAGGAGGTTAGTAAGTAAATAGCTAAAAGTGCATAACGATACTCTATTAATTAATCATCAGGTCACAGCGATGTCTAAGTCAAAAAGCTAGATCAATGGGTTTCTGTACCTCTGATAAGAATTGTATGTTCATTGAAATAGTGGAATGCGAACCCAAATGGCATCGACAAACCTGTGTGGTCTAGTGGTATCACCACTGGACTGCCGTGCTAGAGGTCCGGGGTTCGATCCCCACTCCAGCTATACAAAGAATTCAATTTCTCAGCTTGTAAAAGTCTTCTAACCATAGCAGAACTATAAATGGGTCTGGTGTATTTGGTAGCGAAATTGGCTGCCAGCAACGAGCGGTGAGTGGAACTCCCTTAGGCATTGCTCTCAAACAAATACGCTGACAAGATTCACACACAAGATGCGTACCATCTATGTTATGAGTGTGTCTATAAACAACCAGAACAACAACAGCCCAATGGCAAACGGCACCTTGTTCACTGTCGCCAGGATCTTTGCCGTTGAAAGTAAACTCAGAGTCGTTGAAGAGCTTCTGTCGGTCGGCAGCGGACTTGCGCTTGGATGGGGAGTGCCGCAGCGCTGCACAGCATGAAAGGGTTTCACAAACAACACAGCGATGTACGGCGCAAAAAGCTTTGCAAACAACACAGCGATGTAAGGAGCAAGGGGCTTCACAAACAGTGCAGCGATGTACGGAGAATAGGGCTTTCAAACAATGCAGCGATGTACAGAGAAAAGAGCTTTACAAACAACGCAGTCTTGTATATAGCAAAAGGGCGTTACAAACAATGCAACACTGCACAGAGCAAGAGGGCTATACAAACAACGCAGCGTTGTAGAGAGCAAAAGGGCTCCACAAACAATGTATGCTGCACGAAGCAAAAAGGCTCTGCAAACAACGCAGTGCTGCACGAAGCAAAGGAGTTTCACAATGTTGCCTGTATAATAAATCCAATGAAAAAGAAATTTCATTAAATTTTCTCTTAGGCAAATGCCTTAACAAATCATGTCTTTACAAATATTTACTCTGTGCTCATAGTCACGATATATAAATTGATCCTATTAGATTGAGCTGCATCCAATATTGACAGGCACAAGTAGCTACGGATTTGTGACGTCTTTTAATTTCTTAATTTTAACTTTTAATTTTAAAAACTATTTTTAAACTTATGACTTCAAACATTGTTGTTCAAATTAAACTTATAGTATAATCCAACGCGAAACGGTTTTGTAAGTTGTAACGTACACTTGTTAGATACTAATAACATGATAATATTTAGGATAATATTACGGCACACACGTGACATAAACTAATTGTCAAAGGCAAAATTCAATATTACCAGACAGAGTAGCCTTTTTGTTTTTAAATTTAACAATCTTATTCGTAAGTTGCATGCAGAAAGACAAGTCAAATTTGAGTTATATTAATGAATAGAATCACACGGGAATTTTCTGTTAATTCGCTCTTGTTACCTTACCTTGTTTAATACCTTGTAGAAGGCTATTAATTTCAATATCATGTTTATCAATGTACCGTATGTCGACAATCTATGCAAACGTTTTTAAAATAGTCTATAAATCACAAGAAATAAATATCAGGAGTGTAATAAATAACTAGTCTCCAACCAATCGTAAAACAGTGCTAAAGTGCTTCATGAAGCAACTGAACTAGTGCTGGTTATCAATTTCACTTATATAATTAATTGGACTAATTTCCTTAGCAGATCAATATTTCGAATATTAGCAGTTATCGCTAAAAGTCAGAACAGTGTCCTGATAAGACTTAAGATAAGAAGTTTAAACGATAATACTGAATACGATACAATTTAACTCCAAAGCCTTTCACTAGCATTTTAAAGCAATTTCCACTGAATCTAGAGAGGCAAACTGTAGCATATTTAATATATTTTTCTACAGCTATCTTGGCTGAAGTAATTAATACCTCATTGGTTTTGCTAATAGTAAAGAAAAATGATGAAAAAGGCTTCAAAATAGCGTTATGCCGACAGACTCGTCGTAGCTCGCTGCGTGTCGAGGAGGCTGGAGTGGATGCTTTGGTAATCAAAGTCGCCAGGTCGCAGTCGTAAAGTCGCAGTCGCAAAGTCACAGAGTAGCACAGTGCATTTGAACTAAAATATAAGACTAGGGGTTAACCATGTCATACGTAGACATCAATGTGCTATATTTTAGGTGCTTAGACTGTTATGTGGTGCATTAACTTAATTGTTAATGCTACTAAACTAACACTTATTATAAAGCGGCGTTGCGCCATAGATTTGACTCTGCATACGTAATAGCGCTAAAGCACATTGACGGTTGCTATTACTCTTATTACTTGCCAATGCCTAGCTTTCAAGACAAAAAAGCTACAAACCAAGTATAAACAAACTGAAGAAATGAAATGGTCATTATCATTAACAATATAATTCATTCAACAACACTCAGCAACAATATATATTAACTGATACAAGGCGACAATCCGTTGCAGCAATAACATTAGCAGTAACTGACACACTGCAACGCACAACATCATTAGCACTTAATTGACACACTGGAACACATAACAACACCAGGCATCGAACACAGTGTAACTAGCCTTACCGAGCTGCACCAACTTTTTAAACTTAGTGCGCGATGCTTTGCTCTGGATCGGGTCAACTGCTGATGCATTCAGTTCACAATGCCATGTATACAAGTAGACTTGTAGAGCTATGTGTAATACATGACTACGTGTCTTATTAAGTCAGCATTGGATCAGCTCCTTCCCACGTTGGACTAGATCCACGGCTGATATTGAACCTTTTCGGGTCCAATATCTTAGTTAACGAACCTAAACTTTATAAATAACATGCAGCAATAGTCAAGAATTCTAATATTTTACGGTATCGTAATTATAATTAAAAATTAGAAGTCAAAAATTTGATGTCAAAAACTCTAACTACAATCTTAGTATCATAAATATACAAAGTCAGCGAAATATTTATATATTAATATAAGTATCAAGTCATCACGGACTAAGTTAAACAATTGATATATATGGTTTGTATTTGGTTTATTTGGTATTATTTGGTAATAATGGTATATTTGGTTTTTATACAATTTATAATAGCATAATTAGCACCAGGCTACTGCATTTATAATTAGCACCAGGCTACTGCATTTATAAATTGCACCAGGCTACTGCATTTACAAATAGCACCAGGTTTTATAATCCTAGAAGTCAATATCGGCATCAATGCTTTAGTCACTACAATGGCGCTGCATGAAATCCTAAGTAATCAGCCAATAGAATTTATTTAAACGCGCCAAAAATATTCAAATAGTATACACACGTTGAAATCAAAGTAATGTTGAAGAATATTAATTAAAACTGAATCATTACATAACTACTGACCTAAAAACAGCCACCATTTTCGTAGCGAACGAAAATTACCATATATTTGCATGCGTATTGGATTGTGAATCTATACGGCATACAAGTTTGTCATGAAACAGACCGTTAAAGTTTCATCAAACTTGCAACTTTTCAAACACCACTAAAAGCAATATTGTGCACATTCTAAAATGTACGCTATACAATGATCTTTGTACGGTCGCACAATGTCGTAAGACAACAGGCTTCTACGACAGTTTTGTCTACACTAATAATTATCTTCTAATCTAAAAACTGTTACAAAAATTAATTTTCGAACAAATACTTCAATTTAGAAAGTTTAGATTCAGATCTGATACTCTATGTACATACAGGGTGGAAGCTTCTTGAAGATGTTGTTTTCAAATGTGTTGAGAAACCTCTGCGCGTAGTAGCCAGGCCGATGGACTGAGATCGTGTCCTAGCAGAAAGAAATTCAAGCAATTTCCAATTAATGTTCAGCCACGAAGATCAATGTTTCAAGGATATGCAAATAAAAAAAGTTTGTCAATCTGTCACGAAAAAGAAGTACTGTACCATAGACTATTTAATCTATAGCTCAAACAAGGCCTAATAATAAATATTCATATTTTATATCGACATTCTAAACTACTGATTTTCACACAAGAGTCAAATGCACTACATATTAAAGGCAAATATAAAAAAAATCTAACAATGACCTTCTAATGTAATGGTATGAATTCCTATCAGATACTAGCTCCAATGCAGCAATGCTCTCCAGTTTTCTCTGCCCACCAGCGTCTACTGACTCCAGGGCGCTGCTGTTGCTGCACCCTAGTTATAAAGGTTGATGTTTTACATAGTAGTGGGTCAGTTTGATATCGCATAGAATCGCGCTTTGTTATTATAATTGGAGTGTTGCCCTTTATTCGACACGACTCTGATTTTCGAAATTAGCTCTTCCCTTGGCAGATAATATCCTAGTACAAAGACTCAAGACTCAGTGATTCAGGAAAACAGGAACCAGTAGAATGATCATTATTACTCAACCAATTGCCAATCGATTTACATGAAACTTTAAAAGTCGTAGGCCTATAGTATTGCACCGCTGCTAATTAAATATTTATCTTGATTTCCTTACAGTTCACCTTTATTCATAACAGCGCATCTTGGAGGAGTGGGAAAGCTGAAAATTGGAATGATGCGCTGGACCAGCGCGTCATTGATGCATCAGTCAAACAACGGTGTGGCCGTCTTCATGCGTTTGTAGCAGCTAATGGTGGACAGTTTGAACACAAACTATGAATTCATTATAATCGCAAATCTCTCAGGTATTATTGTTTTAAGTTTCATGTAAATCGATTGGCAATTGGTTCAGTTATAGTGATGATTCTACTGGTTTCCGCTATCCTGAATCACCGTGTACTCTCCACATGATGGAGAACCGGGTAACGATCCCCGTACCTCTTCCAAGTTTGATGGAGGATTCGGTTATCACACAAATCCTCATCTCACAGTTCCAGCTTAGTTCAACCTGATGGCAACTGACTGACTTCATCAACAATTTAAAATGCATATTCACTAAACTCCGATCAATATCGAACTTAAACTCAGATCAACAGCTTCCCGTTAAATCACATCGTAGAATATCCTATCTACACTACATACACAGAAATAGTTACGATAATCAAAACGAATAAAATTACATAATTCAGAAGCACAAGAGCAGATAGAACTCTAGACAGGGCACAGGTAATTTTCGGGGTTTAAGGACAGTATAATAGTAACAAAGAATACTACAGTCCAAAGAACCGCCCCTCCTTCTTTAGTCGCCTTTTACGACTCACTCTACCCCAGTCTACTGGGGTAATTAATACTGCACAGACTTATGGATCTGTCATACTTACGCCGTCGGTGACGAGCGCCTTGAACGTGTGTTCGAGTTTCTTGGCAAAGCGGTAGCTCTGGAGGATATCGATGATTCCCATGTAAACAACGAGCCGCTCTCCCCTCGCAGTGCGCGCCCGTATGCCTCCCGCCGGACTGGAGCCAGGCAGGGTGACACAGTCATCCAACATGACTTGACCTGATACTAATTTCATCGATACATTACATTTCACACGCTCTTGGTAGCGTCGAGAAGTTAAATTTAAGTTTTTCACGCGCAAGGTACTCAATAAATAAATAAGATAGAAAAAACGTGCAACATCACTAAAACAATGACTGGAGGCCAGACAGTGCAACACCACTAATACAACGACTGGAGGTCAGACAGTGCAACACCACTAATACGACTGGAGGCCAGACAGTGCAACACCTCTAACAGATCATGGGCTACATTTGAGTCAGTCTTGAAGGGCTTGGACCAACCTCATTCAAGTACTCACATGATGTCGTCCAAGTACTGACATGATATACCGGTAATTTGAGTACTCACATAATATCGTTACCCCAGCAAGTCAGGGAGCAAATAATACACGACTCGCTCGGGGAGCTCTGGGCTGCAAGCCTCGAGCGAGTCGTAAAAGGCGACTAAAGAGGGGGGAGCGATTCTATGGCGGCCCTCTTACACAGAACCGGGTCGTAATAGTCTTTGTTACCGTTACTACATACAGTCCTTAAACTACTACCCCACAACCCCACATGATATCGTCCAAGTACTCACATGATATCGTCCAAGTACTCACATGATATCGTTCAAGTACTCACATATTGTCTAGGTACTCACATGATATCGTCAGAGTCGCGGTGCAGAGACTCGACTGGCGCATGAATGGATTCCATTGCTGTCGAATACTGCGCGAGGCGTTGACGCCCTGGGCGCTGCCGCACTATGTCTGCACTCACCAGACACACGCACTATGTCTGCACTCACCAGACACACGCACTACGTCTGCGCACTATGTCGTGTATACATGCAGTGTATGTATACATACATGCACACACACATACACACACCTGATACACGTGGTGTATAGTATGTATGTACAAACACACCAGATATGCGCAATCAAAGTGTACGCAGTGTACAAGCATCATACACGTGTGATGCATTCATGCGGTGTACAAGCATCAGATATGCGCGGTGCATGTATGTGGTGCACACACACATACATGCGTGTTTTGTGGCAGCATTCCACACTCACACGATTGTTTGTGCATATGCCTGGTCACAGGCTCTCTTCATCTTACTCGATCCATCATCTCTAAGCAGTGTCTTCTCAATAAATCCTTTGGCCCTCATTTCCTTCAATAGCACATCTTTCCATGTCCATAAAACCTCCCTCTCCTTTGGCCTTCATTTCCTTCAATAGCACATATTTCCATGTCCATAAAACCTCCCTCTCCTTCTTATCTCCTTCTCAAGGTTCATGCATGCAGCATATTGGATAGTGTTGCATAATTCACAAGGGCAATTTCATGATAGAAATAGTGTATCATGAATATCACCACTCCATCAATACACAAGTCATAGGAGATGTGTAGCCAATTCCAATATATAATTACTATAAACATCTCCATCTGTTAAAAAAAACAAGGTCTGCAAAAATAGCAATCAAAAGGATTTGTACAATATTGTTAAAATTTATATGAACAAAGCAGATGTGTTTCTTGTGCAAGCATACAAATGCTTGTAAGCTACCAAAGTACTACATAATTATCCATTATCAATGTTTAGTGGAGAGAAATTGATCTAGGATCAATACTCAACAGTCATGACCAATGTTCTCCCTAAGCTGCGTGGCTGCGCGCAGAACTCAAAGATGCCGCGCAGAGAAAATTGAACGCCGCGCACAGAAGACATGACCGTCATAAGGTTATGTATACTGAGTGAACGAAAGAATGATAGCAACTAGCGGGATTAGCGGGGTTCAAACGGTGTCTATGAAGTCAACATGGACAATGACCGTTAAGAATGGCTGGAAAAATCTCTGTCCGCCCCTCCCGCTCGTGAGTTCAAACATGCTGGAACTAAGCAAGTTGTCCAGATAAGCCGTACAGCAATAAAGCAATGACATGACTTTAAATAAGTGCACACACAACTCTTTTTTTCTGCACACACACTTGAAAAATTAGAGGGAACATTCGAATCAAATACAATAGATTTGATTTTATTGGTCATGTAATAGGATATATCATTAGCAGCAAAATTAAACTGAACCTTTAGTGTTTGTGACTTCCAAAGACTCGTTGAGCAATGCTTGAGACGTGCTCGCATCCACTGTCTACAACGCACGATACTATTCATGCAAACAAAAATATACTACCGCGGCATATTACAACCTCGAGCGTACATTACATAAATATGTTACTCTCATTGAAAACAGAAATATCGTACTAGAAATGCTATCGCACTTGTAATTCTGTTTGTTTGTTATGTTCGTATGTTTGACTGCCTTTGTGGCGAAATGGATATATATAAATATATATATAATATATAAAATAATATATATATAAATATTATTGTTAGCGATTCCTCTCTCGTTGACAATGATCGAAAGAGCTAACATCTCTTCAAACGTCATCAACAGCTAATTCGCAAAGCTCTTAAGGGATCTACAATTTATACTTCTATGAAAACCAAAGCTGCTAGTGGTATGGTTACTTGAATCATGAATACTAATTCATAATTAACAACTTCAGACTTCACGTCCTCAAAATTTCCGTCAAAAAATCAAACCCCAAAAACTTCAAAACATTGTACTTAAGGCTAATTATTATTGTATTGAAACTTATCCCATAGCTGAGCATTCACAAATAGTAATACATACATATAATAATACAAATATAATAAATAAATCATAAATAATCATACAAATATAATACATCCTCAACGATTTGACTCGCAGTGAAAAGCTCACCCTGTCCTTGGCAGCGACGTCAAGGTTGTGAATGCCGACCAGCATGCTGTAGTCCATGATCTTGAAGCTCTGCAGCACCTGCGGACAACCAGCAGAGGATCTGTCACGACCTGCAGATCCATGTACGCAACATCAGAACGGCACAGTACATCATCAGAGATGAATGCAACATCAGAGCTCTATGGAACATCAGAGCTGTACGTAACATCAGAGCTGTATAGAATATGAGAGATGTATGGAACATGAGCGATGTACAGAAAATGAGAGATGTATGGAACATGAGAGATGTGTGGAATATGAGAGATGTGTGGAATATGAGAGATGTATAGAACATGAGAGATGTATGGAACATGAGAGATGTATGGAATATGACAGATGTATTGAACATGAGAGATGTATGGAACATGAGAGATGTATGGAA
>JAQIWG010002922.1:0-19118 GCA_034695025.1 Chamaedrilus cognettii | reverse complement strand
TACATTTTACCAAAGAGACGTCAACGATCACAAGTTCACAACTGTGATGTAAACTGATCATTTTAGTATTACACTACTAATAGTAGTGTAATACTATAATAAGGCAAATCCTCCCCCCCTCTGGACGCCCGTGAATGGATAGTATATTAATCTGAAACATCTTGCGGCAGCGTCATAACGTGTAATTGTAATAATGGCATGCGGACCATGTGCTATTGCAGGAAAACCTGATCCGATAGAGAAAATCTGAGTTCATTTTCGAATTCAGCACTACTCAATTACTTAAGAACAGTTAATAACTTGCTTGCCGCAAAAAACTTGTCGACCAGCGTTATCGATTACAGACCTCTGATTATAATCACCTGGGCTTATTGAAAATAGGGACAGAAGTAGGGATAAGGGCATTCAGTGTTGACTTGAGCAGTAATAGTTGTATCCTGAAATATATGCGTAAAAACCCCGATAATATGATTTAAAACAGTTTCGTGACATAATCACCCCAATAGTGGTAATAGCGTACGAGACATCATCATTTAGAACATAGCTGATGAGCTAGTGATCTAAACCAGCCTGGTATTAGTCTGCATTATTATTTACTCTCCCTCTCGTCATCATCTAGCTGAATGTGTGCCCTGCTGCCCCTACATCCCTCTCTCTGTCCCTTGGCGTCGCGTATTCAATTGTCGATGACCCTAGAAGCCGTTGTTAATAATAAGGGGACCTGCTGTTGAGAGATAACCTTTTTACTCGATGTCTGAGTCAAATAACCAGTCAAATTTTATTCTTCTTAAAGAGCCCGCACGCGAGAATGGAATCTGCACCAATCCATCCTGACTCACAGGTGGAGCAAATTTTTTTACTAGAAATTAAGATAAGCTGAGATTTTAATTGACCGTAAATAAAAATCTAATTTATTTTAAGTTTCACTAAAGAAATTTTCTCCAGCACGCTGCCGAATCCTAAGCAATAACTCTAACTTAACCCTCAACGCTAATTAATCCTCACCGCAATCTTCTATGCTATCGCTAACTTTTATCCTAACCCCCCAAACCCTAAACAAGAATCCAAAATCCTAACCCCTAATCGCTAACCCTAAACCTAACCCATAACTCTAACCCTAATGCAGCTCTAACCCTAACTTGCTAACCCTAGCAGGGAACATACTCAACCCTAACCATAACCCCCTAACCCTAGTCCTAGCTTGCTAACCCTAACAGGGAATATACCATTTACGAGAATCACCGAATTGCGATCCGCTCGTGTTTTAACAGAAATAAAAATGTCAACTTATTTTAACTTCTTGTAAAAAATTTACTCTACCCGAAAGAGTCAAGATGGGTTGGCGCAGATTCCATTCTCGACTTCCGGCAGGCTGACGAAACGAACGAGTTTATGTCTGGGCTCAAATACATGTGTATGTGACAATAGGCATCCCTTATGCCCTTCGCAAGCGACACGAGACAAATTGTCTCAAATAAGGGCCATCCCTTAAAATAACGGACTTCTGGCAACCTTAGCTACCCAGCCTGACCTAACTAATATTAGATTCCCTGTCCACTTGCCCCGATCACTTTTCTGCATCACACGGTCATTTAAAAATGTCATTTAATGTCATTTCATAAATGTCATTCAAAAAACCAAATGCTTCTAGCGTCTTGTGTCGCTTACTGATCAACAACACCGACAGCTGTTCTGTAATACGATGTCGTGGATAGGAATCTTAGCATAATT
This sequence comes from Chamaedrilus cognettii, assembly GCA_034695025.1. Taxonomy (NCBI): domain Eukaryota; kingdom Metazoa; phylum Annelida; class Clitellata; order Enchytraeida; family Enchytraeidae; genus Chamaedrilus; species Chamaedrilus cognettii. The sequence goes on along the minus strand of JAQIWG010002922.1, from coordinate 17,387 downwards.
AGCGCTCGAAAATTTATGCTCTAGCTCAGATTTGGAGTCGAACCCGAGCATATGATATGGTCGATATTAGCTATAATGCTATAATATCATATAGCTTATGATATTAGCCACTAGCGTCATACATCGTTGGATATGTCTTTGTAGCCTAAATATATGACTTAGGGTGGATGCTCCAGACGCACCTTTACGCCCGGCTAAGCAAAGTTCTTGCTGAGGAATGAAATTTAACGGCAGCCCTTCAGTGCCATTCGAAAAAACTTACAATAATATTTATCAGTAAAAAATAAAATACAAATTTTCACAAGAATGAGGTTAGTTTGAATTCAGTTTAAACAGAGTTATTTTGCTCGAAATCTATGACGTCATCTTAACTTAATGACATCGTTTATCAATTCAAATGGACTAAGCAAAGAGTTATTTCGAATGACAGTTAAGGGCTGCAGTGAAATTGTCTCCTAAGCTAAGCCAAAGCTAAGCTAAGCTAAGGTAAAGGTGGGAACAAAGGTACGTCAATGGAATCCACTCGTAGACACGCTTCAATTCGATATTTTCTACTCCTACTGAAGACCAACCATTTCTACTATTTTTGCTACGTTAGGGCCTGGATATATTTTTTGCCTATTCCTCAGTCCTAATTTTTATTCGTGAATCCAAATCTATTTTTATAAACTTTGTATATTTTACTGTTTACATGTTCCAGAGACATAGAGCAGAAAAGTACAAAGTGTGGCGGGGAAAAAAGAAAATAAACGTGACGAGACAAACAATTTGGGGATTAATTATATTGTGACGAGCTCCAAAAAATATTGAGGAGCTTTCGAGCACTTTTTGCATGTAAAACCAATAAAATACTAGCAATAAAATAATACCAATAAAATAAAATAGTATGACCTTCGTGATTTAATAAGTAATGTTTTCTTAATGCCTTAGTTGTGGTCTAATTGTGGGGATGAAAACATTTGTCTTACCAAATATCATCCCAGTTTCAAAATAATGATGATTAGTGTCTCAGTATAAAACTGCTATTCATCATACAAATTCAAACGAACACTGAACAAAATAATGAAATTGAACACTGACGAAATAGTGAAATTCTTCTTTCATTTACATAATTTATCTCTTCGTTTTGCATCTCCTTTATACATTTGCATGTATGTATCTGAACAACAAGCACTGGACAGAGCTCCACAGCAAAAAAATTCTACACTGATCAACGAATCACTGAAGACAACACTAGCAGAAATAAAGCTTAAGCGCTATCAGATAATGCACGCTACTGAAGTAAGTTTTTTTTCAAGTAATATTTCAATTCTTGTACATTTTACATGGCTATTAAATTCTGACCTGTATGATTTCTAATTTGTAAGCCCTCCCTAACTTTCTTTATAATATAATATAATATAAAAATTATATTATAGTTATATATATATAATATGAACCAATTTCAAGCTAAAACTTAAACAAAACCCTAATGCATGAATTAAGCTTAACGAAAATAAAATGGAATTAACCGCTTCTCCCCTGTCCCCCCACTTTTTTCAGCCATGGCACGGTAGCAACAAATCATATTCTGCACAAGTTGTGCAAGGATGAGACTTGTAAACCCAAGTATTGAAATTGAGCAGGACAGTACTAAACAGCTGTTCCTGCAATACAAAAGGGTTTATTTAAGCAGCTGAAAAAACCCAAAAAATTGTCTGTTTCTACTAAATTGACACACTACTCTTCTATTAAGTAAATCAAGTAAAGTCTGGCCAATCTGGCTTAGTGGGATTATAGTGTCAGTGTATATTTTATGTGATATATTAAATAACAATGGCCATATTAATTGCTTAACATAAATAACATAAGAAGGACATAGTAGAACATAGTAACATAAATTGGCCATAAAACAATATTTGCACTTTTAATGGCACATATCCACAGAATCTGATATTATCAATTTAAATTTGAAATGAAGATTCTCTTTTCAAATTCAACAAAGGTTTCATGAATTATTATTTAAAATGCTTGGGATTAGAAATTAAAATAATTGGAGAATTAAGATTCCAATATGAAACCGCACTATAAAAATAAATATATTTGAAACTTGCATCAGGACCTAATCAGCCGATCACAGCCTAGGCTGTGTACAGCCAAGTAACGTAGGTAAAAAAATCAGTGAGACCGCGAGGTACGGTACTTATAAAAATTAGGAATAATTCACAGCAAGGCAAAAAGTACAAAATTGTCACTGCATAATAATAACTTCACACAATGCTCAACTATTACGTAAGTTTTCGAACGAAATAGCGTCTCTAAAGGCATGAGAGGTTCCTGCACTAGACTAAGCAAGCAATCAGCAGTGGCCTGACTCAATCACACAGTGACTGTCAGAGACCGCGCCCACTCAGGTGCTCCATAGAGCCTCGCATAGAGAACGCGCCCACCCTCACGTTCTCCATAGAGACTCGGTCAGAGAATGCGCCCAATCAGGTTCTCCATAGAGACTCGCTCAGAGAATGCGCCCAAACAGGTTCTCCATTGTTTCTTGCTCAGAGAACGTGCCCAATCAGGTTCTCCATAGAGCCTCGCTCAGAGAACGCGCCCACTCAGGTTCTTCATAGAGACAGGCTCAAAGAACGCGCCCAATCAGGTTCTCCATGTAGTCGCGCTCGTCGATTATCTCCGAGACGTCGTCGTCAATGAAGGAGGGCAGGTCGTCGCGGCAGAACGAGCGTCGGTTCGGCGTCTCCTTGATCGCCGGCACGCCCTGACTCATATAGTTGTCCAGAAACGCCTTTGTGGACACCCTGCCTTGCTGCAAATGCAACACAACACATATTGGCTGACCTTACTTTGCTTTTTGTTTTTTTGTAGTTTAGGGACCGTGTGTAGCACAAAGACCATATACAGTCAAGTTCTGTGCAAAGGAGCCCGCACAGAATCAATCTCCCTTCTTTAGTCGCCTTTTACGACTCGCCCACGGAGATCTGGTCTACAAACCAATTCTTTATTCCCCGGCCTGCAGGGGGCGGCCTACATTACTAACCATATATCAAATTTTCTTATATTATCACAGAAATCGATAAAAAGGAACTGCCCAACCACCCTATGAACAGATTGTTTTCTAAGAAAAATATTTTGAATTTTAGTAGAGAGCTGATCACAGTCAATTGAAATGATTTAATATAATCTATAGATGACCCTGATACCCCTATAGATAATTTTCATGCTTTAATTGACCAATGTGATAATCAATTTTATCCGTTTATTGCACTGTATATAGAAAACTTGTAACATGGAGTAAAAAATACAAATATCACTGTTTTAACAAGTAGCGGTCGCTATAAAATTAATCTTTATGAAATAATTTTGAGCGCACGCAACCAAGCTGACAAAACAAAATAGAAAACTTGTAACTAGAGTTTTCAAAAAAACTTCAAAGCACTGAAATTCTATATTACAACTAGCTGGGGTACCCGGCGATGCACGAGGCTGAAAGAGCTGTCAGGGGCATCGGGGGACCCAAAGGGGCTTGAAGGAAGGGACTCCGGGGCGCCAAAAACCTTGGCCCGCCGGAACGTCCTTGACCCCTCTACCAGCAATGTTATAAGCCTTCGTGTTCTCCCAGAGAGCCGCTTGTGGTCACTCGGGGCCGCTTCAGAGCTTTGTGAGCCCTTGCAAAGTCAGGGGACCCTACAGGGACTCCATCAATATTTTTAAAAGATTTATTTAAAGCAGTATCGACCGGGGCTCCACGGGGCTCCATGGGGGTAATTTACACTAGTTTAGGGGCCTCATTACAGCCCCTTCGGCGCCGCAGAATCTATTAGGGGCCTCAGGATCAATTTTGAACCTCCACCAGTATCGTTAATGGTTGTGATGTCCAACTCTTTGATGTCCCAGGTCCCTGGGGACTGAAGCCCCTGGGGCCGGGGCCTCTGGACCTCTCGGACTCGAAAGAGGCAGAACTGGGCCCCCTCGGGTTCCTCAGGGCCCTCCTAGGGCTCCCCTGGGTCCCCCCGAAGGCCCCTGAAGCCGTGGCCTCGGGACCCCTGGGCCTAGAAACATGAAGCGCTGGGCCCCCTTCGATTCCACCAGGGGCCCCATTGGGGCCCCTCTGGTGCACCCTTGGGGCACACGGCCCCTTCTGGACCCTTTGTGGCCCCTTGAAAACCTCTTTGAGCAATCGATTTTTTCCAGTGTGCGGCCGGGGGGGCCTTTGGCTCCCTGGGGGCTCTCAGAGGTAGCCCCGTAATCCATTTGGGGTATCAGGGTTAATTTTGAACCTCCACTAGACTCCAGCATCGCAAAAAGCTAGTGTCCTACCTCTTTGGTGCTCCCTTCAGGGCCCTTCCAGAGGCTCCTTTAGGCCCCCCTGTTGCCCCTTTGGGGCACAGGGCCCCTTTGAGCCCACGGCCCCTTTGGTGCCCTTTGTGGGCCCCTTTATACATACACTACACGGTGTTCCAAAAAAACCGGCCCTCTTGGTTATGGTTGTGCATTTTTGTTAATAATTTATGGAGTTTTGCAAAATTTGAACCAATTTTGCCTGGACAATAAAGGCACACATATAAAAAATAGAAATTAGACATTTGAAAGTGTTGGCCTTTTAATTTGACGCAAGCGCGCAGAGGTGCACAGAGGTGCCATCGCCACGCAGCGTTATGATGATATCGATAACATGCCTATCGAATTCATTCTACCTTGTCATTTTTATTCCAAAATTATTGTACTTGGGCATATATTGGTTTTCTTAAGGAGATATTTGTACTATGTCCTGCATCGTGAACCACATTTTAGAGTCAAGGTATCTCACGGTTGGTGGCAAGGTTGATTACAGTATGAAGGCTTCATCATCATCATCATCATTTACGTTTGACGTCCACTTTCCGTGCCAGCACAGGTTGAACGTGGAGGATTAAGCCGACTCTTAATCCGTAACGTTTATTGCTGACATAGGTCCAGAGTCTGCGTGGGCCACGTTACACGCAAATCTAGACCAAACTAACGCCAAGCCTATGAGACTAGGCATCAAACAGACTCTGGGTCCACTTCTCCAGCCACGGCAGGTTACCCCGCCCTCCCATATCTATAATACTTAAATAAAATATGAAATATTGGCACAAAACTGATATCAGACGATTACTCAATAGATCATTGCAAGGTTCATATTTGATCGCTAATCACGGGCTTGATGATCAAAAACTTCAGTGATCAATCCTCAAAAATCTATTTCTATCATTGGAACATTGATAACAAATAGATCTTTGAGCACTGAAGACTAATCACTGACACTAGTGTCACTGACCTCCAGCAAGAAAGCGCAGTCAGCCAATTCAAGAAGCGACTCGTTGCGCAGTTGTCCACTGATGTAGCGAATGTTGATTCCAATTGTTCGATCTATGTCTTTTGCCTTCACATGCAAAAATAAGAAACAATCTATGACAACAGTGTGCCTTCTGCAGCAATGCCTTCTTGCCGAGACCACACTCAACGAGTTATAATATACATCAGATGTTAGCACCTATCGTAGTACTTATTATAAATTGAGTGATCCTATGCATCACGATCGCGCATTAGTATGGAGAAATCTCACAAAAATTATATCAGACGATTAGTCAATAGATCATCACAAGGTTAATATTTGATCGCTAATAATGTGCTTGATGATCAAACTTCATTGATCAATCCTCAAAAATCTTATTTCATGGATCTACCTGTGTTTGAGACGAGAGAGACCTTAAATGTAGGCCTACCTTCAACGTTAGCAATAGCATGCAAATTCAAATATCCTCATGCCAATGCGTGATCCGAAGGAACATTATAATTTATGCTATATCTACCAATTGAATAAATTCATAGGCCTATTAAATTGGAAGAAATACCCAGTTTGAAAGTGAGTTATGTCCATGTCCTAAGATCAACTCACAGAGCGGAGGGGTGTACTGACGGAAATTTAGAAGGCCATCTCTAAGGGGTGCATTTTTGGCTGCTTGCACAATGCTCGGTTAGGGCACTCGAGTTCTTGTGTCTATGGCTGCAAATGGCCGCCTACCCATGCTTGAGCGGGAAACGCGGCCCCAAAACACCGAGTGTGTAGCACATAAATTAAGAGCAAAATAATAATGTCAATGTTAATGTAGTCTACATAATTATTATCAATATCCTTTTCTGTCAAGCTTTTCCACATCGTTTCAGGTCCCCCTATTCGTCCTTTCCCATCTACCTCATAATCCATACATTTTCGCACCCAATCCTCCCGCTCCTGATCAGCCATCGCACTTTCTCAAAACGTTGCACTTTCTCAAAACATGCCCCAGCCATCTCAGTCAGTTTCTTCTTACCACCTCTTACACTGCCTCCAACCCCAATCGAGCTCTCAGATCGGCACTATACTTTCTCTTTCTATACCCCCTTCATCCACCTGTCCATTCTCATCTCTGTCCGCTCAAATTGAGCCTCTTGATCGGCCTTCATTGCCCATGTCTCACTACCATATATCATTGCACTTCTGCAAACACAGGTCTCCTAGGCTTTCTCTAATAATAGCCTATAGGCTAACTCTTTCCATTTTTCATGAAATATGTCCGTCAAAAATATAAGGCTTAAGGCCTTTAGGCTAGTTATTAATAATTTATTAAACGAATTGTGTATAGGCCTAATCAATGACAAATCTTTTGTTGGAATAAAAATATTTGGACTACTATAAATCGACAAAATCGACTCATGCATGGACGCTGAACGGCACACAAATGGAATTGTCAGAGGCAGCGTAATGGCAGACCTGGTTTAAATTATTCTGCCAATAGCAGCGAAAACTAGGAAGTCAGCTTGATTCTAGACTGCCAATGTGTTTCATTTGACTTCATAAGAGCTTACCTAACGGTTTACACCACCGTTTTGCAGCCTCCTGGGGGGAGGCAGCCAGCCATTGTCGTTGTCATTCCCTTTTTGTTGCCCTGTGCGCCAACAGCAATATTACAGGTGTAGCCCTTCTAGGTTTATGGCAGTCGTAATTCTTTCGCTTGAACAATGGATTGCCGTTGTCATGCCAACCACGCCACAGCCAGTGTCAGGGTACAGCGAGCCACCAGAGCCCTCGCTATACCCCGATACCGGAGCATACTGCAGCAGGGCAAGTGGACCTTCCTCTTGACGCAATGCGCCGCGGTGTATAGCGCTATTGACTGCACTGGCTACTGTGACTACTGACTGTTGCTCAGTTAGACTGGCGCCACGGACCGAACAGGGCCTTTATCTAATTCATCGAACTCTAGCACTAGCTTACAGACTAGGCCATCTCGAGCCTTTTTTCTTTTTCTAATATGTGTCTGTAGGACATTGTTTCTCTAACCTAACATTGATAAATATACTATCTTAGAATTTACTACGCTCCGAAGCTACTTATCTACCAGACTCATACTATTCTAGTTAAATACACTCTGTGTGCCAGGGGTTTGGTCTCTTTAGACTCTCTAGCGATTTGGCTAATTGCCTAAACATTTCTTAGCCTGCTGTTAGTAGTTTTATTTGTTTCCTAATATTTTTTTGGAACTGCTTTGTTTTTCTACAGTTATTTGGATAATTGAACTGAACATTACTAAAAACGAAGTGGGGCCCGGATTCTTTCACCCTCCCCGCACGACAATACCCTACTGGGTGGGACGATAGAGACTGGGAGCTTTACAGCCAGGTGGGGCTTTTAGTACTTTGCTTCGCTGCGTCATAGACCCCAGAAAATGCGGCACAGCCACTATGGGGAGCCCTGCAAAAGGCATTGGAACGACAAAGCACAAGGTCCTTGGCGTCTGGAAACCAAAAACAACGAAGGTACGGGAGGCCAGCAAACAGGCATTGGAATCCAAACGTTTCCAAGTCATCCGCAGGGTGCGCCTCGAGACGATTAGATGCATTGTGTCAATGTAACGTGTTGCGTCCTGTCATCCTTTGATCCTCAGCCAAGTATGACGGTGTTTCGTTGAGAACCGGCGAATCGTATAGAAGGATAAATAGCCTGCTTACTTTGCCCTCACTCTCTCATATATAAGAGATAATTATTACAATACCAAAATAAGTTTAAAAGTATATTGCCTAGATGTTGCCTAGAGATACTGCTTAGTCCACGGTTGCGCTTCAAGGTTTATCTTTTAATAAATATAATGACAAATCACGATCCGATAAATTAAAGCAGAGACTGGCCACTGACAGTGACGCGTTGACTTCTGTTGTTGACGATCTCTGTTCGCTCCACAGCCTCCAGGAACTCTGTCAGGTTCTTTATGCAACAACGAGTCGGGTGATGGCGCCAACGTCGGTACTGCGCCTCATAACTGACCGTCGTCCTCTCCACGTACTGCAGTATGTCTTGTCTGCATACCTACAGCACACAGAGAGCATACTACAGACTGTCCTGCCTGCATACTTACAGTACGATGAGCAATCAGAGAGTATACGACAGTATATCCAGTCACATAACCGTCAAGAAATGCCTTTGCGACGCCTGGTCTTCCTGCAAAAACAACACAACGAATTTATAACACAATTCTTTTTTACTGATCTGAACTTCGCAGAGAAAGGCATTGAGGTTAAATAGGACGACAACAGACCAGCCTAGTAGCCTAGTAGCAGGAGTGCCAGTCTAGTGGGGACCAGCATCAGGTATGACTAGTCACGTGAGGACTAGCGTGAGCATCACATATCGGTAGAGTGAGGCGCTGTGGTTAAGACGTCGCACGCGTGTCCTAGGGACCTGGGGCATATTCGGGTGCCACTACACGTCCTTGAGCAGGGCAGTTAAATGCACAAGTGTGTAGCCGATAGCCCCATGCAAGATAAATATTTATTTGATTGGCATCAGGAAGGGCATCCGGCCGTAAAAATCCAGCTCAAGCATTCCTCACCAGAGTGAAAAATATCTAGCCCTTGGACGTTAACAGAATTAAAGACAAAAAAGGCGGTTAATTTATTAGTCCGAGTGACAATATAGCACAGTCTAGTACCGCCAATCACTGCCCTAAGTGAGTCTAGTGCGGTCTAGCACCAGATATCAGTAGCTTGAGTGATAGTCTAGTGAAGTCTAGAACCACATGTCAGTAGCCTGAGTGATAGCCTAGTGCGGTCTAGCACCAGATATCAGTAGCTTGAGTGATAGTCTAGTGAAGTCTAAAACCACATGTCAGTAGCCTGAGTGACTGTCTAGAGCGGTCTAGCACCACATATCAGTAGCCTGAGTCTTGATCAGCCTAGCACAACCAATCAGAAGCCCGATTAACAGTCTAGTGTGGCCTAGCACAACAGTCACTCTGTTTTTTCATGAGAGTTTAAGGACCGTGTGTAAGTAACGAAGACTATAAGAATCCGATTCAGGGCCTAGGCCTCAGCTTTGTCAAGCAAAGAACTACTCCCCTTCTGTAATCGCCTTTTACAACTCGCCCGGGGTAGCTCCGGGCTGCAAGCCAATTCTTTGTTCCTCGGCTTGCAGGGGTAAGCCTGAGTGAGTCTAGGGCGGCCTAGCATAGCACATCAGCAGCCTGAGTGAGTCTAGGGCGAAGCGATAGTCCAGTGTGGCCTCGCACCACATATTTGTAGCCTACCTGTCCCATTCTCTTTGGAGACACCAACGTACAAATTTCATCCACTGCAGATTTGCCGCTGAAGAAGATCTCAAACTCTTCACTGGAAATGTTGTTTATCTGAACAACAATATTCTGTATTTATGACGCATAAATCAAATAATGATATAAACAACAAAACACACTGTAATATTCATTCTCATTAGAATTATCTTAAAACCTAGACAAATGAATGAGTGTAGCTTTCAGCCAATTCTAACGTCTGGCGCACGTCACAGTCAACAAAACAACGAACAGCATACTTGCAGCACATGTCTCCACAAGCACTCCATGTGTCAGAAGGCGCGATGGTTGTGCCGGAATGTTGATTGAAAGCTCCTCAACACTTCTTCGTTCGTTATCTTCACTGTTCAGCTAATCTTCTCCATTCTTCTCCATACCCACATTTCAAATGCTTCTATTCTTCATATGTCCTCTTTCTTGAGCGTCCAAGTTTCAGCGCAATATAGTGCCACAGACCAAACCACCGCCTTCACAATTTTCTTTTTGACTTTCTTGCTGAGCCCTTTAGTCAACAACTCCTTTCTTTATTATTTTATTATTTGCGATAATAGAATAATAAGACACCCTGTTATGGTGAGTTTTTACATAGTCATGATGCTGTACAAGTTTCCATATATTTACATATTTATTGCTTTAATAACACAAGTAACATACCATACAATGAATCAAAGTACAAAGCAACCAAGTTAAACAAAAGAAGATTCCTCTCCGAAAAAGACTTACGCATATGTCCAACCCTAAATATATAAGGACTTCATAACCATAGGATATTCATATATTTTTAACAACAAAATAAATTTAAAAAAGGAAAACTCCAGTAACTGCATGTATACTATATGTTCTAAATGTACACTCAAATTTGCACAATTTAAGCACAATTACTCATGCTATAAGAAATTGATAAGCCTATTTAGTACCGGTACTAAATGACAGCAAGAACACTGCTGAATTAATTATACGAATGATATCAAGGCCATAATATTATTATTCTACATAATAATAAAAATAATAATGTTGGGTTTAACGCCCGTTTCGGCGTCAGAAGTCGTCATCAGCGACGTGGCAGACGAATTTAGACCACCATGCCAAAGGATGTACTAAGTTACTGTCATAATTTGCTACAACGCTTCATCTTCTTTGCATGTGAATCTTGTCAGCACTAGCAAATAAATACCTGTTGCCATGGTAACTTCTCTCAAGGCCCTCCACCTCGCACTGAACGGGGAGTCATGGACAGCCAGTCTAGGCCTTTAGAGTCCTGGACGGCCATCTAGGCCTTTAGTGTTACAGACAGCCGTGCCTTTAGAGTCCTCGATAGTCGTATAGACCCTTAAGAGTCCAGGACAGCGAGTCCTGGATAGCCTTCTAGGCCTTTAGCGTCTTGGAGAGCCGTCTGGGCCTTTACAGTCCTGGACAGCCGTCCAAGCCTTTAAAGTCCTGGACAGCCATCTAGGCCTTTACCGTCCTGGACAGCCGTCTATGAGAGGCCTGTGAAGAGGCCTATAGAGGCGCTGTGTAAAGGTCATGTGCTGCATGGTTCGTAAGCTGCATGGCCTGTACACGGCATGGCTCATCCGCTACATGGCTTGCACGCTCGTCGGCTTCATGGCTCGCATGCTGCATGACTCGCTGCGGGGCTCGCTCCCCCACCCCCTTCCCACCGCGTCGATGACATGGCTAATTATTAGCAATAAAGATCTATCTTTGCTTAGATTTTCAACAGGCCTAATGGACGCATATCTGCTGTACCGAGCGCTTGACCAATGGAAAGTCTGCAATCTGTCTTTGCATGGCAAGACCGTCTTCTACATATAACAACACATCTGTGTATAACAACGCATGGCATGACCCTATATACAGTTGATGGACATCCAAAGCCTCACATCATCAGCTTCAACCAATGAGAGGGCTTATAGAAACAGCAATCGACAACAATAACGTCGCACATCCACAAGCGAAAATTGAGTAGTTAGATATTGGTTTTAGCGTTCAATCAGCATTCTTTACAGAGGGAAATTTAATATTTAGAGACTAGTTCCACATCGCACCTTCTTTAGCACCCCAGCGAACTCACTTTCATCGATTAGTTTCTTCACTTCAGGCATAGTATCCACCAGTGCCTAAATATATATGAAAAACGAAATATAGTTGTATTAAGTTTAAAGATAATAATTTCAAATTTAATTTAATTTGTATTAAGTTTTGATATTATTATTAACGTGTAAAAAATTAATTTTAACAAATAAAAGTACCAGTTTAAGAATCTGTAGTCGGCAATAGATCAAGTTTGCAACTGTGTAGCAAACAAAACTAGAAGAACTTGCAAGAACGTGCAAAATACGTTGAGGACCTCTCTCTGTCGCGAATCATGCAACGTGATCGAGCATACTGAATGATCGATCTCCAAGCTATTTGGTCCTGCGCCCGCTGCCACACGGGCAAAAAATAAGCTGAGTAAGTCACCTTTAAAAGCAGAGCGCCAGGAGCTGCTAAGTTTCCCTGTCACGAAATAAAGTATCCTCCCTGAATTTTAATCCTACCCATCGTCGTGGACGCTTGCTCCTCAGTCGAGCCTAGCATGATGGGATAAGTTTGTCAATCCATTCCATTCCTGCACTTTCTGGACAGCAGTGTACACTCTCGCGGTTTCATAGTTGCCAGCGCAGAGACTTGAACCCAGGTCCTCTAGACCCACTGTCCGACGCCTTAACTACGATACCACAGCGCCTCGCTCTTTACATTTACTAATTATCAATTATATAATTATTAATTTATGTTAATTCATTACAATACATCATAGAATATAATTTTACAAGCATGTCATGTTTTGTAAGAAAAGAAACGCAATGTTAATACTGATAAATAATTTATCAGTACTAACTTCTTATTATGCGAATTGATGTTCAACAATTTGCTCTTACTGGAAGAATTTTATTTGCAGCAGCAGCGAATTTTCCATATTTGTCTTCAATCGATCTACAGGCTAATCTTTCTTCACCACAGCTTCTGCAATACAAATATAATTTTTATAATGTTCACCATGATATTATTTAAATGCCATATCGCATGCTTTTTATTCTAGATGTAAATAAGGTGCTCTACTATTTATCCATACACGATTTTCATTCAAAGAAATAATTTTACTATTTTAAAAAGTGCTTAGAGCTAATTGTTGTCAGATCTCGCAATTAACTATTTTTGTCGCAGATCGTCAGATCTGTGGTATCTAGTGTTGGCAGATGGGGGGGATGGGCGGACCTTAGAGGAACAACAGAAGCGGGCCGACAGACTCACAGACTCATGGGCGGACAAACTGCAGATGATGACTTCACATTTATCTATGGAGTTCGAATGACCGGAATGTTTTGCATTGTAGGCTAATTCGTGAGATGGCGCCACAGTCGTCCAGCTAAGAATTCATCGTAGGCCAGACGATTGTCTGACTTACGGTAACTATTACATACGGCGTGAAAAACATCAAGATCATCATGCTGGCGTCAAAAATAAATAGCTCTACAGCCCAGAGCTTCCCTGGCGAATGGCAAAAGGCAACAAAAGAGGGATCGATTTGCAGGTTATAACTTCTGCCACTGTCAAAAGTTTGCATTTTCTTGAGAACTCCGCACTAAATTTTAATTTGTATAGATTGTACGGGTTGTTGGTAAGTCAATAATGATTACCGTTACATGGTAATCAATATATAATAATCTATATCTTTAAGAAAGGGTTTCTGTGTGCGTGTTCGTGTGTATGTGTGCCATGATGCATTCGTGCAGTTTTGAAGATAATCGACACAAAATTTGCGCAGGTGGGTCACAAATTTCCCAATTCAGGTCATAGGGGGTTTACCGCCCGCCGGGGGCCCCCCACGGGGGCCAAAGGCCCCCCACCATACAAAAAAGTGGAAAAAATTGCCTCCGATGCTTTCCACAATGCTTGTGAGGACTCAAAAGATGTTCCCAAGGGGCCTCAAAGGGGCCCCAAAGGGGTCCCAAAGGGGCACCAGGGGGGAAGGGGGGGCAAAGGGGCACCAAAAAGTTTACACACCAGTTTTTCTCGATGCTGGTGGAGGTTCAAGATTGGCCCTGAGGCCCCTAATGGATTCTGAGGCTCCCTTTAGGAGCCCCCGGGAGCCTATGGGAACCAAAGGGCCCCCGACTGCATACAAAAGGATCCTCTGGATATATAAGTCGCTATAAAAGACAATAGAAAAGTCTCTGGATATAAAAGCATTCGCATATAAATGGATCTTCTGGGTTCCCCATTGCCCCTGACAGCCCTTTCAACCCCGAGCATCGCCGGGTACCCCATCTAGTCAAAAATAATCATATATGCATATTTTCTCGACCGACAAGGTTAGTCTGTATATTATCATATATTAATCTTTTCTCGACCCACAAGGTTATTCTCTATATATGTTACAGGGAATCCGCTTATTCAGGGAATGTATACATTCCCTTGGGAATATAAACATTGCCTGAAAATAATCCCTGTAACGTATCTAAGCACTTGTACACAGGTAAAGTGGGTGGCCTGTAGAAACTATGTGCTCCAACATATATTCATAGCTTGAGGATAAAGAAAAGGCTTTTCATATATGGTAATGCTCAGTAATGAAGGCTTGCATTGGACCAACTTCACTATCTTAACAAAAAAAGAAAATTGTATGCTTTAAAATTAAAATAAATATGAATCTTAAGTTCTGCTATGTAACTGGACATAATTGCTCACTCTAATGCATTCTCACTACTCTAACGTACCTCTCAGAACTTTTCCCATGCGCATCTCGTCCTTCACCGAGGTTGATTCTACACTTCCATAACCTCAAGATAACAAAATTTTCCTCCTTTTTCAAATGTGTTCTCCCCTAGTTTCAGTTCTTTGGCACTCATCTGGACTACTTGACCTGACAGACACGTTCTGCACACAAACGCTGCCTTTAAAAACGCTAATCTACCTTACGCCACTGCACCTCTGATGTGTCCAACAAAGACATTTTGTGCATGTAATTGAATTTGCGTGAACACCCTTTCCACAAACTCCACACGGCCACTTTCCACATTTCTCCACCGTTCCCTCTCCGCATCCCCTGCAATCAAAACTAAATCATCCGCATACTCCGCATGCTCCCATGGCAACCCAGATCTTATCTCATGGGCAATCACTTCCATCACAGCCACAAACAAAAGCGGGCTCAACACTGATGCCTGATGTATTCCAACCTTCACCCAAATCAATCAACCTTCAACCTCAAATCAATCACTTAGTGCATCATGTGTTTTCACTGATGTCTCTGCGTCAGTATACATTGCCATCACTGCCCTGACGCCACTCCTCAACTCCCAACTTTCTCAGCCCCCTCTATTGGCACTCTATCTAGCCTTCTCTTTGGCCTTCTCCAGATCCACAAATGCGTAGTATAACTTCACTGATTAAGCTTTATGCTTTTCTTCCATCTGCTCACTACGAAAATTCCATCAACTGTTCCATCAACTGTTCCATCAACAATTCCCTTTTCAGGCATAAATCCAAACTACATATTATCAATAGTGATTTGTTTTCTTAATATTTTCTCAAGCACTTGCTCTAGTATCTTCATACCATGTTCCAACAGTTTGATGGCTCTATAACTACCACACTGTGTCGCATCACTCTTTCCTTTATAGATTGGGACTAGAGAGCTGAATTTTCAGTCCTCTGAGATTCTACCATTTCGTATGATTTCATTGCAATTTCTGTCATCCATTTTACACCCTGTTCTCCCCCTGCCTTAATCATTTCTGCCACCACTTCTGAAGGCCCACCAGCCTTGCCTGATTTAGAGGCCTTAATAGCTTCCGTTACCTCACTTCCCTTAATTTGATGTTGTGGCCTCTCAACCAAATCTGCAGCAACATTACTTTTCAACTCATTTTCCACATTCAAAAGCTTTTCCATGTATTCTTGCCATCTTTCCTTCACCTTGTTTGCATCGACTAACATCTCGCCTGCTGCTTCGCTCTTAAACATTTGATACCCCTCACATCCTGAGCCTATTTAAGTATATTGCACAAAATACAAAAACTAAATGTTTTTAATAGTCCATAAAAACATGTTTATGGACTCGCGGATGACTGTCAAAAAGTTTGTTTTCTATCCACACTCCATCAGTAAAATAAACCATAGCTTTTCATATCATACTTGGAGAGCTTTGTTTCCGGAGAAATACATTTATCTTTGAGTCGGTTTCGCTCATCCAACTTTAAAGTCCACTGATCGAGAGTACTGTCATCATACTGAAAGCACAAAATTTCTGAATATATTCTCCTGGTATAACATATATTTTCAGCAACATGTCAATAACACAAGTATATCTTTAAAAAATGCAATTGTTATAAAAAATGTAACTGAAAAATTATGACCTGGAGTAGCAAATTTGTGACCCACCTGCGCAAATTTTGCATCGATATCTTTAAAACTGCAGAAATGCATAGAGAAGAAAAATGGACACACTCACACAGATTAACATTCTAGCTTCTCTCTCTCTTCAGTGCTCTGCCAAATGACAGGTCTTTAGTGTCCAAACCTTCCACCTTATTTGATCTTTGGCCCTTCTTGTCATATCCGCATACGATTCCTTTTCAAGCAGGTCGTCTATCATTCCGAAACGTGGCCTTCCCGGTCCTCTCTTGCCCTCCATTCTTCCCTCCATCATCTCTCTCGACTCTCCTCTCATTACATGTCAAATCCAGTTTTTCTTTCTTCTTTTTTTCTTCTTCTTTCATTCTAGCTTATAGATCTGATATAGCTAAAACATACAGCACAAAATTGTTACAATATATATATCTGGTTTATAATTTGTGAATTTGTGTATTTTTACCACGACAAATCCAAAAGTCTTGCTGTTGTACTTATTGAAGCGACTCTGATCCAAGTGTCCTGGCAGGCTGTCCAGTGTCGCTGGGAGGAGTTCCACTGCGCTCGAGTGCTTCCCTCCAAATCCATCCTCGGGCGCCACTGACAGCCACCAGCCTGCAACACGATCACAACTATTCCGCCTGTAGACAATAAAATAGTTGCTGCTAACCAACTGAGGTTCTTCCTTTTTTATCGATGACGTACGCTTTTCAAAGAAAATTTAAATTTTGTGTTTAATAACAAAAATGTTGGATCTCCTATACGGTACGTTGAAGAGGCTTATACAACTTTTATGAATTGAGCTTGGCTGTGCCAGTAGGCTACTTAAGCCGCCGAGGTGCAACCGGAGATGTTAAATTAAATTTAATTTTGGTTCCAAACGAAATAAAAAAAATCACAACAAGCTTTTTGGTTGTTGTGAACTTTCCGTGCTGAACGGGTTCTCACATGCTGAACTCACAACTCACGGCCGGGGAGGGTGGACGGGGGTTGAGGGGGTCCGAGTACTGCTGACAGAAATTCTCTCTAAACTTTCACAACCTTATAGTGGATGGGCATGTATAGTTAGTGAGCCTCCAGTAACCTCCCAGGGCCCCTCCCTCTACAAATCATAACAAAACGCCAAAAGAAAACGTTTAAAAAAATTACTGTGTCAAATTAAATGCTTCTCTCCCAGTGGGCTCTGGAGCCGTGAGCTCCAGGAGTCCCGCGTCCCCTGCCGGGGACGCGGGACCCTAACGCCGGCCCTGCTCATTGCAATCGATTCCAATTTTGTTGCTGTATACACTAACAGCTGTAGGCTTATATATAATAATAATAAGAATAATAATTTTTGGAAAATTTTTAGAACGCCGTAACATGACCGAAGTC
>JAQIWG010002921.1:0-19120 GCA_034695025.1 Chamaedrilus cognettii | reverse complement strand
CCTTAATCGGCAGCGGTACGATCGCCCTGTACTAGATTCCCCTAGAGTAGTAGGCAAGACTTTACTACACATTACTTGTATTACAGGGTTCCTATGTTATTATGATTAATAATTTTCTTGCTAAATTAATACAGTATAATCTAAACATAAATTTACCAGCCCCCTGTCAACTGACTCGTTGACGTTCTATTTGCTGCTCTTCCTACAGCTTTTTTGCAGCATTAACGTCGATTTTAGCGACATTAAAGAACCAATATTATAAATGATGCGCGCATTTAATCAGATTGACCGATTGAAAAAGACTTTCAAATATAAATGATCGATTGAAAAAGATAGTTCAATATCTTATATATCATATCATCATTTAAGATATGATGGCGACGACCCAGAATTCAAATTCAGGGTGGAGGGAGGAATTGCTGGCAGCGGTAGCGGATGGAAGCGAAGCAAAGTTTCTTAACATTATGGCCAGACACGTGCGTAGGCCTCTAGCATTCCAATGTTGATCTGATTTGTTGTATGATTCTGAACAGTTTAATTACTTATATTGGCCTATTGCTTTTAGTTTAATCTGTGTGAATATATTAACTTTAAGGCTTGAATTGGTTGCTTGAGCTAGCTAATGACTTTTGGACTCCTACCGTGTATCAATTTAAGTTTAATTGTTGTGTTTTTACTTTATCTTTAATTGCAAATAGTTGGAATACATGTGTATCAATTGATCTTTGATCACATTTGAAGTCATTAAATGATTTATATAGAACTTTATTTATTTATTTTCTGCTGACGTCATACGCAAACAAAAAAATAATAATATTGAGCAAGAAATATCAATTAGACATCTGTATATTTCTAACATAGTAACTGATTTGACAATGTCCAATGGACAGGATTGCAAATTTTTCATAGATTTTTTGTGTTCAAGTAGGCTATTCGCAAAAAAATATTTTGTACCGTACCTATATATGCTACATTTAATCATATATACGCATTTGACATTATTCAACATTAACATTTAAAAAATGTTGCCACCCATGAGCTTTACTGAACTTTCTCTGAACATTTCTGTTCTGTAGAGCTCTCGAATCGATGACTTTGACCTAGCGGAAGTGCTTCCGACCCTTCAGAGGAAGCAGCTGGAAGAGCTCTGGACTCACTTGCGCGCGCTCTGCACCTCAAACCTTCTCCACTTTGTCGCGCGAAGCAGCAACTCCAGTGACGTCGGCGGAATGTCTACTAGCTCCGAAACGGTTGGTCTTTCTGGTCTTTTTTTTTTCTTTTCAGCGAGGCACATTTTGTGTAATAGGGTCAAAAATATTTGTTACGAGTCCGTGGTTTAATTTCTGTTACTGTTTGCGCTATTGCGTTTGAACATCAGCAAGGTTGTTAAACACATGCTGGTCGTTAGCTGCTAATGACTGTCACTATATCAGGTTAATGTTCTATTTTGGTTGGCATCAGTAAGGGCATTAGATCATAAGCGTCCTTTTGCTGTATGATCTAAGCAACAAATTGTGCCTAGCCTAACAGACAGCATAATTTGCCCCTAAAAATTTACTTTGAGGTTAATATGGTGTGTAAGAGTTACATTCTTCTGTTTTGTTTGATGCAGGACATTGCGATCAGTGTTGAATGTCTACGTGCGATCATTTCCGTCGCTATGGTTACCGTTGGTTGTCTGGAAGATGAGAAGCCTTTGCCGCAGGACCTCTTCGAAACTGCCGTCTGTCTTCACGGTGTGCAGCAACTTAGAATCGTACCGTAACTCTTCCTTCCCTTCCTCGATCTTGAGTTCTTTTATTATTTTACATGGTGCTCGGCCATATGTGATGTATAGATGTATAGATGTATTAAATTTAAGCAATATGTTTTAATATGATCAGCATGTTGCTCTGTTAATCTTTTTTTTTAGAAAGTTGTTGGTATGTTGGTTGTTGGGACAATTTTTAGAGCAACATTAGAGCATCAACAGTTTTTTGGGGGAAGGACTCATTTTAGTTTATGGTCAACTTTTTTATGAATAGCAGAAACTTTTCTGTTCAATTTTTTGAATAATTTGGCAACGGTCGGATCTTGAACACACGACCGCGTGCGCAGCAGACTGGTGCCTTAGCTGACTGAGCTACCAAACTGGTGCTTTAGCTGACTGAGCTACCAAGCCTTGCTATATAGGGACGAGCAAAGATATTTTGGAATTACAGTGATTAAATTTGGCCGTTGGATGGCGCTGATGAAAGTAGAAAAAAAAATGCACTTGTTAGAATAATCCTGTGTCATTTATTTTAAATGTGTTAATTATTTATCAAGAATATTTTAAATTGTAAGTTTTATTTTTTATTATAATTTTTTTTTAAAAAGATTAACAAATGTTTTTTTTAAAAACGCATTTAGGTTGCAATAATAAAATGCCATTGTTTTAAATGAGTATTTCTATTTGTGCGCTCAGGCGTGCTCCTGTCACTGCCGGACTCAGAACATTCCCTTCAGGACGCTATCGTAGGCCTATGCGAGGCCTGGTGGAAGCAGGGTATATCGGGTTGCGAGCTTCTCGCAGCCAATGCCGTTGTTCTGCTCGTCGACAAGTGTCTACAGCCCAAGGCTTCGGTTCGGTCACTTTTTGTCTGTTTCAGATGGGCATCTCTTTCAAGCAGTTGTGGGTAAAAAAAAAAATTTGTCAAAAATTTGCTAGAAGTTTCTTTCGCTGGGTGTTTGTTTGGCCAAGTCAATCCAGCCGGCAGACCCTCCAGTGCACTAGAATTTAGTGAATTTATTGCTTCGTTCATCATCATGAAGCTCATAATTGAAAATCTAAGGACAGAGCATCGCTGGACAATGTCCCTTACGCTCGCATATTTGAAAAAAGTTGTATCAACTATCAGACAATTTTTTCCGAGCATCAGATCAAGCCGTAATTACGAAGGTATTTAGGAGTCAATATTTGTGACCCTTACAACCACATGGTTGGAAGTGGTAATGAGATATTCTTGGTTCAATTTGTCCTTTTTTTGAATACTTACGTACAATGGTTTAAAAAAACATTATCTCCTTTTTCACACATCACCATACATTTCTGCTAATGTTGTTAATTAACGTAAATTATATATATACTTTCATAAATGATTCAAGTTTTACCAGGCGCAATAATGCCTGTGATGTTTGATGAAATTTTAGCCATTTTTATACCTTTGTACTTTTATGCGGAGTTGCAGACACGTTTTACAAGGATACGGTGCATGAAAAATGCATGGTTACATTTTTTTGTATCACTTTGAGGTCCCCGAAAGGACATAAATCCAGTATTATTATCATTATTTGTGTCAATAACATTTAATTACATTAATTCAAATTTGAATAGTATAAATAAAAGCAATGTCACTGCAAATATTTTAAAATAAATCCTTAGCTACTAGACCAGTGGCTAAATGGTTGCAGGGCGCGGATGTTAAGAGAATATACATACTGCGAGAAGCACTGCCATTGATTGACCTTCAGTCGGCAGCAGGCGATACTTTCAAGGCATTAATACTGGGAACTGCTAAATCGGAGAATGTTCTGCGTATAGACGAGGTTAGCAACAGCTTTCTGTGCAAAAATTTGTAGTCTTTGTGGTATCTAATTTTTTTTCTGATTAAATGAGTAACATAAACTTTTGCTATCGTTGTAAGATCACTAAAACAAATTTTAGATGGTATATTATATTTTGACTCATCTGGTTTCTGGTGTGTATTTTTATGAACGGATTAAACCAGTGTATAAATTTGTCGAACGATCTATTTTCAGTCAAACTTTTGTCACAGAACTCGGGCATTGAATGTTTAAATGTTAAATTGCTTCTAAGTTGCAATAGATACTAGATCTATAGATAGAGGTCTTAGTCTAGTGTTGATTTGCATGAACGCGTGTTTAAATCAAGATCTAGTTCGCGCATGTTTATTGATTCAGATGCGATATTGTAATTCAGGACTCGTGTTTGACATTTATCTCTTGAAACACCTTTTTTACAATCCAACAAATGTTTTCATTGTAACATAATTTGAGCCTTTATTTGCTGGGTGCATGGCTCAGGGAAGAAAGTTTATTTCCTTTCTGTTTTCTCTGGATCTGGACTTGATCGGTGAAGTTCATCTAAACATCAAGTCTATGCTTCCCACAGCCAAGAAGTAAGTCTTTTGTTTCTCGGTCTTTTAGTATGATCTGTGATTTTAAAATGTGCTGTGAGAGATGCTATGGAGTTCTGTCTTATGATATGATCAATATTGTGAATTTTTTTGTGTTTTCTAAAACTTGACATGCCTCTCAAGCCATGTTTTTATACATGTAGATAGAATGTGGTCAAGAACAACTGTTGCAAATTTTATTGAGGACTAGCTTGACTCGTTGTAGTTGCTTGCTCGTTAGCTGAGCGTAGCGCGGTGGGATATGTTCCGCCACTTCTTTCTGTCCCGCGCTTTGTGGACAGCGGTGTACAGCCCGATATTGTGTGGTGCAAGGTCGTTCTTCACAGTGGTGAGACTAGCTTGACTGCTCTGTTCTTTCTTAATGGATTCTGGTCAAATATATTTTTAAGTTATTGTGTGATGATTTTTGAATGTCAATATTATGTTGTGTTATTTGGAGTGGATTCTATAGTCGTTCCTATGTTCTCACCTTTACCTTATCTTGGGTGACAATTTAACAGCAGCTGCCATTCAAAATAACTCTGCTTAGTCCATTTGAATTGATATACGACGTCATTAAATTAAGATGAAGATTTTGAGCAAAATAACTTTCTGTTTGAACTGAATTGAATTAATCTCATTTCTTGTGGAAATTTGTATTTTATTTTTTACAGATAGATATTATTGCGAGTTTTTTCGAATGGCAGTGAAGGGCTGCTGTTAAATTCCGTTCCTTAGCCAGAACTTTGCTTAGCTGGGCCTAAAGGTACGTCTGTAGAATCCATTCTCAGTTATGAATTGATATGGAATATTACATTAAGGCGCTGCATGGTTAACCATTTGGTGAATATTACGATTACGTCGTTCACTTGTTTCAGGGCACAGCTCGGCTGGATTGGGGAGGTATACTTCCGAGCTTGGAAAACTTCCACTGGACTCTTCACAGAGGTCTTTTTTTTTCAGCGTTGTTCTGTTCTGAATTAGCGGAAGCTCCTCTCTTAGCTGCTAGCACATGATACGAAGATAATATGTAAGCTAAATAATGTTACCATTGAGCATAATACTGCATGAAGCTGAGAGCTTTGAGTTTTTTACTTGATGTTGGTAAATAATTTCGTTTCTTTCTTAAAATTATTGGCGATGCAAAATTCAAGTTTGGTTATTAGGCTTTTAGGTAGAGGAAGTCAGTAGTTTTTACCCTGTATTTTGAGGCTTTGCTCGTATTTACCCCGCAGCTATACTTATCTGGTGATTCTCTCGTCGCTCTGGACTTTGAGTAAATATTTGACGCCCTGTGGAGTATGGATACGTCGTCATCAAATTACTGTGCGAGAGTCTAGTCCGTATAGATTAACTGGGTATAGCATGTTGCTTGTATAATGCTTGCCAGTCAGTTGCATCAGCGAACGGCTGAGAGGAGAAGGAGACTAAAGCTTATTGTAGAGCTGCGCTGGTGTGCGTAGTGGCTATAGTGAATTCTGATGTATGGGTGTGCAGAGGATAGAAACGCAGTGCATTCAGGACTTGATGTTTCTTGCTGTGCACGGCCAACGCAAGACTCTTGCCAAGGCTCTCAAACCGGTAATACCAAAGATTATTAGAAGAGAATAGGATATGATACTCCGCCTGTTTTGCGTATCGGCTAAAAATTGGACACACTGCTGTGCACCACAGTGTACTGACCAAGATGGCGATTATAACGGTTAATTTGAATTCTAAACTTTACCGTTGCCATGCAAAGATCTCTAGCTTGAGTTTAGTTTGTACCGGTACAGTGAAGGCATACGTCATTCATTTCTAAAATAGATTTTGTATCGTAATATTAGGTATATATTTTGAAATTTAAACACAACTGATGGCAGCTGACTAACTGTTCGTTTTCAACCGCCGGTGTGTTCAATAAAAATTCTGATTTTTTTTTTTAAAGCGATACGCAGAAAACATGCAGAGTGTCATCCGCGTGGTAATACTTACTGCAACACATGCTGCCGTACGCGTAGATTGTACACATAGACTGTTTATACACCATACCATTTGCGACCTACTACAGGGACTTTGAGCATTCACCACAGGCATTAAGGCGCCTGTTAGTATTCAAACCGTCACGAACGAGTCAAATATTACGCAGGTTAAATGACATATATGGTCGTTGTGTGATGAAGCATAAATGTGTAAGGCGACGTGGACCGCCATAATTATGGATCTTCTCTTTGTCACGTATGATACAGTAGATCAAAGTAGCTGTCATAAATCCAGGGACATAACGTTACGCGCGAAAACTTGAGTTTGAAATTTTACAATAGTTTGTACAAATTCTTGTTGCTACTAAATATTGCCAATATTGTGGTACTACTAAATATAGTTTAAGCTGCGGCGTGCTGCATTGGCATTAAAATTGTTTTTACGCAAGTTCAAATTACTTTTATTGTCTTTCTATAGAATTTCATTAGTGGGAGCAGTTAGTATCCAGCTGACAGCTTGCAGTGCCGTGTGTTGGCGCGATACTGCGCAGATCCTCGCCCACTTCCACAAGCAGAAGAAGCTGAGGGGCCTCGACGAGATGCTGCTGCGCCTCTACGACCCCATCCTCTGGCGCTCCCTCAAGGTCAGACTGCCTTGCGCAAGTCCATCGACCATTTGGTCTGAACAATTGAGTATAAACCTTTGGCTACTACACCGGCGGCTAAATGGTTACAGGGCTCGGACGTTAAGAGAATATACGTGCTGCGAGATGCAATTGATTGACCGTCAGTCCCCTGCAGGCGATACTTTCAAATCATGGATACTGGGAACTGCTACGTAAGAGAACGTTCTGCGCATAGATGAGGTTAGGGGCAGCATTCTGTGCAAAATGTATAACGATGCATTGAAGCTGTCCTATTGCTGGTGTTGCAGGCGCTGACACTATCTATATCCAGTAGCTAGCAATATGTGCTGTACAATTATACCGTGAATGACAACCATGAATAAACCAATGTGCTATACTAGGTGAACGACTTAGCCAAACAATTGCTATTACGGTTTCACGCGTGCACAGTAAAAAATATGCGCTTTGTGTACGCAGAAGATAAAAAACATCTAACAGAAGATAAATCGCATGTTAGATTTCTGCGTAGCGCTTGACCTATATTGGACCAATGGCGTGGTGCGTGCGCAGGTCGCGAACGGGGACGTGAGGACAAACGCGGTGTCCCTGCTGCTGGACGCGTTCCCCCTGCAGGACCCCTCCGCCTCCCTTGGGGACAACGAGGCCCTGCTCCAGAAACAGTTCGACGTGCTTGAGGTGCTTCTCGGATGCTTTAGGTCCAGTTGTTTAATAGAGTTTGATGTCGATGGTCTCGTGTGTGTTGGTGTGTGGTGCAGGTGATGTTGATGGTCCCGTGTGTGTCTGTGTGTGGTGCAGGTGTGTTGGTGAGTGGTGCAGACGTGTCTGTGTGTGGTGCAGGTGTGTCCGTGTGTGGTGCAGGTGTGTCTGTGTGTGGTGCAGGTGTGTCGGTGTGTGGTGCAGGTGTGTCGGTGTGTGGTGCAGGTGTGTCAGTGTGTGATGCAGGTGTGTCGGTGTGTGGTGCAGGTGATGCTGTTGGATCCGTGTGTGTCGGTGCGTGTGGTGGTGGCGCACGGTGTGTGCGTGGTCATCAGTCGCTATTGGGAGCTCATCCCCGCGTTCCTCGTGCGCTCCCTCACCGCCACACTCGTACTCACACTCGCCACCGACGCGGCCTTCGTCGACGTCAGGGTGGCCGTCGTTCAGGTCTGCTGCACTCTTTTAATATATGAATAAAGTATGCCCAGTCCGATACGTCAATTTTTGGAGTTAAGTAAGAAAAATACAAAAATTTTACAAATTTATCAAGAATTGGCACCCCCTGCAGGCCGAGGAACAAAGAATTGGCTTGCAGCCCAGAGCTCCCCGGGCTAGTCGCAAGAGGCGACTAAAGAAGGAGGAGCAGTTCTGCGCGGGCTCCCTTGCACAGAACCGGACTGTATATAGTCTTTGTGCTAACACAGTCCCTAAACTACCAAAACCTCCTGTTGTTTCCTTTCCATCCAGGGCTTCTCAGTGCTGCTGGACAACCGCCTGGCGCACCCCTTCCTGCAGACAATCCTCCCGAAGCTCGTCAATCTGTTCCACGACGTGTCGGAGCGCGTGCGCGTTGCCGTCGTCGAGCTGCTGCTCAAAGTGAAGCGCCTGCGCAGCATCAAGGTCTTGACTGCTCGTTCCTCTTTCTTTTAGCGACAACCTTGCTTCTCCGAATTATATATAAAAATATTTTTTATATACATTTCTTTATTTATAAATGTATGCTGAAAGTATAGCGCCTGTGCGGCATCAAGGCTGGTCGTTTCGGTTCTACAGCTCGACAACTTGACAGATTTCGGGGTATTGTTTGGACCCTAGTTGAACCCTGATGATCAGTTGCACGAAAGCAAGGTTTTGGAAGTAAGTTTGTAATTTAGTTAGTCTTTGTTACTACACACGGTCCTTAAACTGTAATAGTCTTTGTCAAACACATGGTTTGGTTTTAGTTTTGAAAGTTTATGGATCGTGTGCTGTAACAAGGACTATTACACAGACTGCTTCCCCTCTTTAATTGCTTGTTATGACTCGCTTGGGGGGCTTCGGGCTACATGCCCATTCTTTGTTCCCTGGCTTGCAGATAGTCACTACACGCTATCCATAACCTGCAATATTTACTGTTAGTTACTACACACGTCTCTTAAACTGTAATAGTCTTTGTTACTACACGCAGTCCTTAAATTGTAAATCCCCCTCCCCCCCCCTGCAGTCCGTAAGCTGTAATAGTCTTTGTTGCTACGCACGGTCCTTAACTTTAAACTGTAATATTCGTCCTTCCTATACTTCGTATGCTGGCAAAAACAAACCTCCGCTGTAGTTTTGGTCGGTGGTGCCGACGCTGCACATCCTGGCACGCATGGCCGACGACTGCCCCTCGGTGGTGCGTCGCCTCGTCGCGCTCATGTCCAACAGCTACATGCCGCCGGAACGACCCCCTGCCGAGCAGTGTCGGCGCTGCCTCACGCTGCTGCGGGAAAACCCTGCGGCAGCTCGTGCGTTCTATGCGCAGGTGCACGCGCACGTGGACGCGGGCGTGGCGAGTGAGTGCATGCTGCTGCTCGCGTTTTGTGTTAAGTGAATACACTGTGTGCCAGTTTTTATGAGTAGAACTAGCATAGTGAGATGGACCTTATTGTCTACTAACACCTCTGGCGTTGTTTTCAATGTCTGGCTTGCTGATATGATCGTTTCAATGTATATTTTTATGTCATCGCATGAGAATTCATGAAAAGGGGCACTTGCAAATTTTAGAATTTTTTTTATTCATGGCCAATTTATTTCTTGTGTAGCGGACAGTGTGCTGCGTTAGCCGGTGTAGTTTAACACTTGTTTTTCCTTCCTTAATTTCCTTTTTAGATTTCACATTTTAGAAACTTGAACATCGCAATCTTGAAATGCAGATTATATTATTATATTTGGTGAATGTACCGTCCCATTCATAGATTATTTACCAATGGTGAGTCACTTTTACGATAAAGTTGGTTTATCCCTGGAATCTTACTAGAGACGTGTTATGGCTACATGTTGTAGTCTATAGATGGATGGGTTATCTGTTCTTGAGAAGCGGTATCTCCCTGAGAAGCAGTTATCTATCCTTGAGAAGCGGTATCTCTCTGAGAAGCAGTTATCTGTTCTTGAGAAGTGGTATCTCTCTGAGAAGTGGTATTTCTGGATAGTCCATCAAAGTGACGGTGTATCTACTTTAAGGCGCTCTGGTTAATGAGTTTTTGTTGTTTCGTAGTTCGGTTCATCTCCTTTGTCTTCGGCTATCTCTCCGCTCTGATTCGCCGCGAAGCTGTCAAAAGTTTGGCGAGAGTCGGGGGGGGCGACGTGTCGGGGGTTTCTGGGGAGCAGGAGCAAGATCTGCTGGAATCATGTCAGGAGGAGGACAAAGCGGATGAGGTTCTAATACTATCTGTTGATATTTCCGCAGATTTGACAATGTTCTATTTATTGTGCTATATCGATAACGTTTGTTTTGTAGTTTTTATTTTAAAGTATGTACTTCATTTAGATTATTGGATCGTTCTCTTGGATTTTTATTTGGATTCAGCGTAGCAGTTCTATTTAGTAGTTAAGGCCTGTTTTGTTGTCGGAGAGCAAGTGTGGACGAGTTGATTTTTCGTATGTTTAGTTGTGTTGCAGATGTCATGTTGAGATAGCCCTGGATCTTATATATAGTATGCGCTCTTAACTCTTTTTCTTTCTTAGATCTAGCTGAAGTTGGACACGGTCTCCAACTCTGCTTATATTGCGATAGTATGCGCTAGATGTGATATCGATGATACTGAGTATAAGGTCATCCTTCGTCATTCGACGTCACCCTGACGAGTTAATTTATTTTTTAGCGTGTGTGATTTATTTTATGATTATTTTTAGCATGCACAATATCTTCTTATTTTTCTTTATTTCTTCTTATTTAAAAATTCATTTTTAGCATGCGTAGTATCTTCTTGTTTGTCTTCATTTATTGTTATTTATAGATTTGTCTTACCCATTGTTCTTTTGGTTGTACTTTATGTGCTGTAGAAATTTTGAGAGTAGTGTGATATAACATGTTATGACTAGGTCTAGGTCATTGTGTTGTTATTCAGGGTGAGGGTGGTGTGGAGGCCGCGGAGGAGGCTCGCGACGATTTTGAGTCTGACATCCGGCTAGATGACGCCTCGCTGATCGCGCGCCTCCTTGAGACTGTCTTCCTGCTCTGGCTTGGCGCACAGAAGAAGATAAACAAGGTGGGCTCTCAGGCTTGATGCGCCCACTGTGTACCCACTTGATGAATCCACTTGATGCGCCCACTGTGTACTCACGTGATGAACCCACTTGATGCACCCACTGTGTACCCACTTGATGAATCCACTTGATGCACTCACTTAATGAACCCACTTGATGAACCCACTGTGTACCCACTTGATGCACCCACTGCTTGTTGTGGGTCCCAATGAATTCACCAAAAATTGACCAGGGATTTTCTTTCCGCCAGGCTGACTTTTTTTCGCCTAATCAATCCTGTCAGCTGTCCCGTTTTGTGCATCAAATATACTAGCTAGGCACTGTTTATCAAGCGCTGCAGAATCAGTATTTGAACTTCTCAGTACAATAACAAATTAATGAAAGCAAAATAAAAGAAAAATTTGCCAAGTGCAACAAAAATTCTTTTGGGCTTTTTTAGGCCCTGGTAAAGTTACTTCTCATGGATTGAATCGTCTGTTCAGTTTTGCTATTTTTGTTCTAAATTTGTGCGTCATTTTGTGACTCGGCCTATACTACAGCGGGATGCTGTGGTGTAGTAACAAAAAGCAGGCAGAACTCATAGCATTATGATTGAAAATCGATTCTGGTGGCTTAGGCTTAGTAGTATTTATCATCTAGTAAACGTGATGCTCCTGTTTTATAAGGAACATAGAAATTGTCGTGATTATTTGCATCCTAAAACTAACTAACTAACTTCCTTTTTATTGTGTAATCTGTTAGGATGTTTTCAAGCAGATTTACACGATTTTGCCCGCCCTGATCAGGACTGCTGGCCCTCGGTTTTTACGGCCGGATGCCCCTCCTGACGCCAACCAAATAAATCTGGCACAGGATTAGCAGCTAGCGACATTTGTGTGTTTAACAGCCTTGCTGAAAGGCCTGTAACACATGGTTTCTTAGTTGCTGGCGTGGGGACTTCAACCCTGGTCCTCTGGGCTCGAAGTCCGGCGCCTTAACTCTTTAACATTACCTAACGTTAACGGTTAGTATGCTGTTTAAAATCGACTATGGCAGTAATGTCTGACGAATAGAATTGTAATTGTAAGCTAAGCAATTGGTTTTCATTCAACTTCAAGCCAGGCCGTTGACTAGAGTCCTATATATTTGTTTCACTATCGCTCAGAATCGACGTTCACAATAGATCACACTGTAGGTCTGTCTCTAGGAATCGACGTTCAGAACACAATGCGCTAAGCGCCGGCGTCGAATCCTAGACGTTCAACTGTTGAAGTTAACCACTGCACCACAGTGCTTCGCTGTGGTGTAGTGCACCCTATTTTTGCATATTAAGTGATATTTGTATCCATTTCTGATCCCTATGTGTGCTTGTTAGGTGGACGGCGCTCAAAAAGTGTCGTTTGATCGCTGCGTCGCGTCACGTCTGCCCCTCCTCATGAAGGCCTTTACGGTTTTGCAACTCTTTTATCATTTACTGCACCGCGAGTCTTCTTTTGTCAATGAAACTGTCAATGTTAATAGTTTTGAACATTTTCTTCTTTGTCGTGTAAAAATTATGTTGATATCCAAAGAGGTTTGATATTGTTTGTTAATGTTGTTTTGACAAAGCTGGAGTTTCTGTGTTGAGTCACGTTTTTAGTACCGATATCTAGAGGCGGCGCGATGTGGAGGCTAACCCGGGACATAGCCCCCCCAACTCTTTTGAGCCTGCATAGGAGAAAAAATTAATTTAGTGTAGCATCAGAAGGACAAAAGTTTTCATCAGAACCCCCCCGCTTGTCATTTTTGTTCGGAGAGGAAAGATGCCAGTTGTAGATCAAGCTTCCTTTTGAGCTAGACCCTCTACTTTTTTGTTTGTCCCCACTTAGCCCCCCCATAAAAATCCTGACACCTCCCTGCCGGTATCTGAAGCATTAGAGCCGGTTGTTCAATCGAGAGTTATTTGAATGATTTCTGATGTAATTCAGCGAGCAAAGATGGCGAGTTGAAATAAGATTTGAGATCTAATTTGTGCGACCTGATTGAGTCATGACTTCATTTGTGTTTTAAAATCAAATACTCTAGATTGACCAACTGACCCCAGGTTGTATTCATGTTGAAGGATCCGGCAATCACTTCGGCGCTGATCATGCTCGCAAGCTTTCTTCCGGTCACGTCTGTGCCAGCCATCAGGTACCCCGTTGAGATAGTATAAGACAAATAATCATTGTATTTGGCGTCCACTTGTTGTGAGATGACTGCTAAGAATGAATCAAGATGATTGGATGCAGAAATGTATAAATTATGAGGAACGTGAGTGAGACATAGACTAGCAAAAGACTGAAAATGATATGAAAGGACTTGACTTGTTGCGGACGGGGAATGAAAGTTTAGGGACTGAGGCGGGAGGATGCGACGAATATGGTAATGTGGAGAGCAGATATCCATGGCTGCAAATGACCAACTCTTGCGTAAGCAGGGAATGTGACCACAAACGCGCGTGTGTGTGGGTTTCTATTTTTTGTAGTTTAGGGACTGTCTGTAGCACTAGGGCTATGTACAGTCCGGTTCTGTGCAAGAGAGCCGGCACAGAACCGCACCCCCTTCTTGATGTGACGCAAAATGACGCACTGCTGTTCTGTTCCAGCCGTAGTCTGCTCTCCCGCCTCAAATCTTTCCCCGAGAATGCGCTGGTGACAGACTACGCGCCAATCCTGGAGGCGTTCTGCGCATGGGGGCGGGGCTGTGACGTCATGGACTTGCTCTGTGATTGGTTGGAGGATGGTCTGACCAAACCGAGCGCCGGAGTCGCAGCCTCGGTAACTTGTATATTTTAAATTATATCGGTATTGACGTCATTTTTCACAATTTATGTGTTGCTATAATTTCTTGAATTGAATATATTGCTGACTGCTGTGTTCTATATTGCTAGTGCAGTATGTTTTGTTAATTTTGAATTTGATTTTTTTTGTTCATTACTGTAGTGGCACTTCTAGCAATTTCTAGGGATCAAGCCTTCTTCTTAATTTTTCCACTGAACAAGTTCAGTTTAATCAATTTTTATTTATTTTGGTGTTTATTGAATTAATATCGTTTGTTGTCCTTCAATCTTTAAATACATAAACAGTTTCTTTATCACTTGAATCCGTGCGTACTGCATTCACCCCTACTGACTGGTGTAGAATGAGAATAGGTCTGCAGCACAGAACTCTGCGGGTGAGTCGTAGAAGGCGATTAAAGAAGGGGATGTGGTTCTTTGTACTGCACCATTGAACTGCACTGTACTAGTCTTATATTGGTATACACCATTGCGAGTTAATCTTGAGTTGGCTCAATTTTTTGGATTGAGTGACGTCACGCTAGGCATAGGAGATTGACAACGGTCACTCTCAGCTCGCCGATTGACCAACTCGAGGTTAACTCGCAATGGTGGGTACGGATGTTAGTTTCTACACATTGTTCTTCAACTCCAAAAATCAAATCGTGCATTTCATTTCATAAATATTTTCTGTGGCAGGGGGGCGGCAGAAGAGCGTCGGCTCGAGGGGGGAGCAAGGGCGTCAGATTTGCCGCACTCCCCGAGCACAAGCCGCTGCTGGCACTGCGCTGGCTCGACCACCTGATGGCCCAGAGAACCTGCCAGGGGGCGCTGCTCGCCGGCAACAGGGGGCATCTGCGACGCACCGCCGACTCGCTGCGAGTTGCCACGGTAACGGGTTTTGTTTGCTTGTATTTTGTTTAATTTTATCGTAAGCTGTGTGATGTAGTGTTTTAGGATGCTATACGTGATTATATTTGTTTCGAACATTTGGCTAAAAATTCAATTTTATTGAATTTATATCGTTTAAGATTTTTTAGGTTTATTTGTAATTATTTATAATGTAAGTTTTGGGCTTTTCATTTTAATAACATGGTTGATTTCTAATTTTCTAACTGCGCTCTGATTCCAAATTTTAAATTTGGCTAACTAATTAGCTGTATTGTGAGGACCGCTTAGAACTTTACTGCATGATTTTTGCAATGAGATTACTGCTGATATTGGCCATGAATATTGTCCAGATTTTAGGGTTTACTAAAAAAGTTTTGATGTCAAAATTTTAAAGAAATACCAAGTTTTTTGTATTAATTACATGCTCAACTATTGAAGGGGTCAAGGCCTTATTTTAATCATTGGGGGCTTCAACCCCTCCAAACACTGCAGGATTGGGTCCTCAGTTGCATGTGTGGCATGTAACGCATGTGTGGCACAGGGGCTGATTGAGAGAAGACTAAAGAGTGGGGGCTCATTGCCCGAACCCCTCTCCGACGAACTTTTGCTCACCGCCCTTGAGCGATACCTTCGCATGGAGGTCATCCTTCATGACCCAGTTAGTCAATCTATTGGCTGTCGCGTTTATTCTTTATCGGTTCTTGTGATTGGTTGCTTTATGACACGTGATCTTTTTTTAAAGGGTCATAAGGGAACATAAGAACAAGGTGTTCTGATTCATATACAATTAATTATTCATAATATTTATTTTTACTGAACTACTTGAGAGCGGTTAAATGTTTTTACATTGAGAAACTTGACTGTGTGATGATAAGGCTTTGGCCTAGTGGAGGTTTTTATTCATAAAATGTAGGATTTAAATTTGATGTTAAAATTTGCGGAAGAGAGTCGCGTAATGTGATTCGGAAATTAGGAAAGCACCCAGAGTTTGACTTGTGAAGAACATGGAGATCGCAGTATATCATCGACAAGTGATGTCTTAATTTACTGGACGTGACTGTAACTACACGTTTTGTTCTGAGATGCTGACGGCGACTTTTTATCTTCCATGCAGAACGAGGGGGATGGGGTGCTGACTGCGGTCAATTTTACATGGAGATTCACTTAGACTTCATAAAAATAATTTTCAGTGCTCAAATTCTAACTGCACATTGACGGAATTCCTACTGCACAATTTTGTACTGCACAACCACGCATTTCAAAATTCCCACTGGATATTTCTTAATTTTCATTACATATTTCAAATTCCAACTGCGCTTTTTGTGTTCAACTACTTGCTAAAATGAGCCCTTGAGTTAAAATTTATAAATTAATTGTTTTCTTCTTACTGTTGTTTTTTCTTTTGCTTTAAAGCTATTGTTCCACTGCGCAGGCGGACACTAACAAGCCGGCACTGGCGGCGGTGGAGCAGGTCCTCTTCTGGGCGGAGGCGCAGCTTGTCCCGGCCCTCAGGGCTGACAAGAAGCGGTCCGGCCGCAAGCTGCTTCCCTCCGCGGCCAGCGGCAACCATACGCTGCTGGGGGCGGACGATTCTGACAGGATGGGGTCGCAGGCCGCGTCTTTGAGCGATCAGTCGGGGAACTCGACACTGGGTGCAGCGATGGGAGGGAGGGAGTTTGCGCTGGCTGCCGTGGAGGTGGGTGGCGTTTGTGAGTCTGTATATTGCATGTAGCAGGGGCAATACTCGGGGTTACGTTTGGCAGGCGTTGTGTCATCATCATTTATATTTGACGTCCACTTTTCCGTGCTAGCACAGGTTGGACATTTCCCACGATGAGACTCCCCCATAACTCTCGATTCTTTGCCATCTCTCTATTCATGCCTTGCTTCTTCATATCACTCTCTACAGCCTCCTTCCTTGTTTTCTTCCCCCTCCCCTTTCAACGATCCCTTCCACCTTAATATATCGACATGCGGATACCAAATCCTCCTCATTAATGCGTTCCACATGTTCAAACCACCTCAGTCTCCCCTTCTTCACCATGTCCGTTAACATACGACACCTAACCGTTTTCTCAGATCGTTGCTTTGACACTTGTCCTTCAATGACACTCCACACATCCATCTCATCATCATTCTCTCTGTCCTCTCCAATCTCTGAAAATCCTCCACCTTTGCTGGCCAAGTCTCACTTCCTAGTAGTATGCCTAAAATTGTGGATGGATGCAATCTGTGTGCCTACTTTGAAACGGGCAGGCGTAGCACGCGCTTGAAAATCTTGATGGTGGCATGGTGAGTAGGTGGGGTTGAATTTTAAGGACGGTGCGTGAGTATCAAAGACTATTACCTTCCGGTTTTGTGTAAGAGGGCCGCCACATAATCGCTCACCCTTCTTTAGTCGCCTTTTACGACTCGCCCGGGGAGCTCTGGGCTGCATGTCAATTCTTTGTTCCCCGACCTGCAGGGGTTTCTTGATGGTTGCATTGGTGTGCACGATTTTTGAAGGCTGAGCAGTTTCACTGCGTCTGTTTTAGAAGGAGCAGGCCCTAGTGCTGTGCATTTAAAAACCAATATGGCCTTAACCCTGATACACCATACTCTCGTACCATTCAAACTTTTCGGTGTTACAGACCGACAATATATATTTTTGCCTGTTGGCCCTGGACCGGTTGAATATTTCTTGTTTGGAACATAATTTTTTTAAAGACAAAAATTAGTAACTACATATGTTGCATAATATTTGTTTCCATTTGAGGATGAAAGAATCAATAATTTTCGTTACTAATATTTAGTAATAATAAAATGTGATAGTTACTGTTAGCGAGAACTGTTGATGCGTGTGTTTGCTGCGTCGCAGCGACTGCTGGAATTTGCGAGCAACACGGTTCTCGTCGGAGTCGTTGATGCGGAACTAATCTCACGCCTCGGCGACTTTCTCCTTCCCCTCCTCAAGACAGGTGACGAGTCACTTCATTCCTCCTTCCTTCCGTCCATCATTCCTTTATTCGTACGTTTCTTTTCTTGCATAATGCTGCCATTTCTTCAAGGGTTTGGATCTTCACCTTCTTTCTTCCATTTCTTATTTGTGTTACGCGCCTGGTGTTGAACAGATTCGTAATTGCACAGGCAATGAATGGAGGTTGTCTATTGCAAAGTTCATGTCCATGTCGTTAGCTATGACATCAGAATTGGACTCGACGGAAAACTCAGACTGTAGCTTTGCGTCTCGTTGTTATACTGTAAAACATGAAATTTTTGCGTGCATGTCATTTTGGTGAATTTTGCGAATCAGTCAAACTCGCGAAAATTTAATGCACCAAAATAAACCTGCACAAGCTATATATAGCGGGCAGTCCTCAGAAACGCAAAAATTAAGTGCAGCTAAATTTCTGAGAGGCAAAACCGCAAAAATAACTTTCAGCAAAAACTTTATGTTTTACAGTACGGTCATTTTCTTCACTTTTTTCATTTTGTTTCGCGCGCGCCCAGATGACACGGTGTCGCTGCTGCCGAAGATTGTCCAAGTCATGTTTCACATCGCCGAGCGCAGGCGCAACGACGCTGACTTGGACGGGGGGGACGAGGGGTGCGGGGGGCAGGCAGACCCCCTGCCCCCCCTGCTGGACGCCGTTGTCAGCTACTTGTCGGTGCTCACCCAGACCCGGCGCGAACAAGCGCATCGGGTAGGGGAGGGTTTCGTGCAGTAAATGTTTTCAAGAAAGTTCATGACAGGGGTGCCTATATTTACGAGGGGTGTTCAAAAAGTTTTTTACCTGACCTACTTCTAGAAGTCACAGACACTTGAAACTTTTTTTGGAAGTAGTTACATATGTTGTGAGTATGTGTTTGAATTTCTGAGTTAATTAGTTTTTTTGCATTATCAGATTGACTAACTAGTTGAGGTACCCGTTAAAGTGGAGAAAGTCGAATATCGGTCAGTTACAAATTTTGTTTCTTCAAAAGAAAACACCGACAGTTATCCATGACGAGATGTTGGTTGTGTACCACAATGACTGTCCTTCATATGACGTTGTTAAACAGTGGAAACATGTTGAATCACCACAACCCAAGAAAGCCAGGACCAACCATCCGCCGGTAAGGTCATGCTGTCGGTTTTATGGGACCAGGATGGTGTCATCCTCACTGATTAAATACAGAAGGGTCACACCATCACTGGACAGTACTACAGTAACCTCCTGATGAAGCTACGTGAGGACATCAAGAGGATAAGGCGGGGCATGCTGCGTAAGGGCATTTTGTGATTGCACGACAATGCACCTGCTCACAGCTCTGTTGTGGCATGTCAGGCCGCGAGAGATTGTGGCTATGAACTACTGCCTCGTCCGCCTTATTTACCTGGTTTGGCACCTTCACACTTCTTCCTGTTTCCCCAGCCAAAGTCTACCTTGCGGGGTCGTCATTTTAACACTGATAATAAGGTCATAACTGTCACGGAAGAGTACTTTTTGAGCAAAAACGGGGGGT
>JAQIWG010002920.1:0-19120 GCA_034695025.1 Chamaedrilus cognettii | reverse complement strand
ACACCAGCCTTCACTCTTATCTAACTCCAACACCAGCCTTCACTCTTATCTAACTCCAACACCTGCCTTCACTCTTATCTAACTCCAACACCAGCCTTCACTCTTATCTAACTCCAACACCAGCCTTCACTCTTATCTAACTCCAACACCAGCCTTCACTCTTATCTAACTCCAACACCAGCCTTCACTCTTATCTAACTCCAACCAACTCCATCTATAACGTAAACGCCTTCAAACTAAACTCAAATCCTCCATCGCAACTCGCATCATAATCCCAAACATAACCAAACTTTAACTCTCGCGTCAACAATCGCCATTAAACCTCCGATTCATTCAATGTCTCTTCGTGTTTCTGCTAAGCAAAGTGTTGTCTTGATACAAATATGTGCTCGACGATTTCGCAACTTCTTCATAAAAAACGACTAGCAAGAAAACCACGGCAGCTGTTTCATAATATCTCTGCCACAATGCGGCTAA
Organism: Chamaedrilus cognettii; assembly: GCA_034695025.1. Lineage (NCBI taxonomy): Eukaryota > Metazoa > Annelida > Clitellata > Enchytraeida > Enchytraeidae > Chamaedrilus > Chamaedrilus cognettii. Next base: position 18,643 of record JAQIWG010002920.1, on the reverse strand, counting down.
GACCAGCTGAGGTTTCGCCAACTTATTTTATTTTATTTCATTAATTTTTGTAGCCTCCTTATGGGGGGATGGGCCAACTAAAATGGTAAAACCTCTAATTTCAGTCGGTGTACCTCGTAAAGCGATGAAGAATAACTGACCCAATGCCAGAATGACGTCACAGGCATTTGAGCTCGTGTCTCTACACCTATATCATGCCATGCCCACAATCGGATAGAACATGTTTTATTAATTATAAATCTTATTTTTTATATAAACCTTGATTGATGCATCAGGTGACAGTTCTAATTCTGGACCGATCATCGAGCAATGTCATTAGTCAATCAGTGAATTTAGTAGATCTAATTTTGGATAGGGCGAAGTCAGGCTCCAAGACTTATTATCTTTATTGGCTGAAGCAAAGTTGCGTTACAGCCAATTGATCTCTAACCACATCCATAGATTTGAAGCAAAGCAGCACTTCATTGCCATTCACCTGATTGCAAAGACGTTATTGGGCTGCTTGAATACTATAGGTATCAGTTCTGCTTTACAGACAGGCTGCTTACCATACAAACTGACAGGCACATATCGTCACTACTTCTAAGGTTCGATTCCAGGGACGTACCCCAGTAAACTCTTGCCTTCACTCCTACCTCAAAGTGGAACAGATTTCCACGCGCCATTCAAAAAGTGATCGTTTTTGCCGATTTAAATTCATCCATGACGTTAAATAATCACCGAGAAGTCACAAATTTAATGCAAAATAATTTTTTTTTATTTTTTATATTCACTTAAATCTTTGTATAAATCAATTTGTGTTCTCATAAATCTTTTATAAATTGTAGGTGCCTTTGATGGCACTCATGGGCTGCCCTTAAATTCCTTGTCGAGGTTAAAGTGAATCTACGAGTCAAGGAGTCAAGGGCTCTGGAGTCGACCCTAAAAGTGATGTACAACCTAGATCCAGGGTTAGATTTGCAGAGCTCGCACTGGAACCCCCCTAGTTTTGCGTTGGAACCCCCCTGGGGGATCAACCTCCCTAGCTCGCATTGGAATTGGAACTCAACTAGCTCGTGATGAAACTTCCCTACTTCGTTAAAAGTTGCCGTCAGCAACCCCCCCCTACCCCCCCTCTTGAGATTGGACTGGAGGGGAAAAAAGTCGACCCCCCCTAGCTCTTGTTCAGCAAATCTAACACTGCCTAGATCACAGTACATTACATTCACAACACGGGTGGAATTAATTTCGTAACTGAGGGTCTACATTGGGGAATATAAAGATGTACAACTATAATAAAGCGCGTAAGAGCGGTGCAGCAGACCGGGCGTGCCGCTCTCAATGATCCTCAGTCCCGTCTCACAGCCGCGACAACACCCCATGGCAGCCATCTTGTCCTTCGTTTGAGACGTTCAACGATTCAACAAGCTTGACTTCACTCTTCTAACAGCTGCAATGTCAGCAAGCAACGCAATTTAAACAAGACCTCTGCAAGGAAGTGTGTTCATCGACTAATCTGTACTTCCTCTAACGGCTGGTTGTTCAACCTCGATTTGAGTGCAAATGAAGTGCGATTTAGCAAGGGCGCATACGTCTAAACCTGTGTGAAAACATGGACATTAACAGAATAGTCAAAAATAGGCCCTTAGTTTAGTTGCGTAGTTCGAATTAACCAATGGGACTCCATGAGAGTAATCTATTGAATGCACCCATTGGTTAATTCAGACCACTAATTCGGACCTAAGTAAATTTGCACTCAAATAGACGTCGAGCAATCGAGTGAGTTTAATGAGTTAACCATGAGTTAACCCCCGAGCAATCAACCATAAGTTACATACTTTTCTCTGCCCTTTTATCTGTGGACTAGGATTTATATTATGTCGCATTGGAAACTCCCCGTCAAACGGGGTGACTATGATATGTTTTTGTAACAATTCTTTATATAAGAATTCTTTATGAAAGATTTTGTGGACACTATAAATCGGCCCAGTATTTTAGGAAATTTAGCTTTGGTCTGACGTTCATTTGAACAGTGTATATATTCGATTGATGTTATTTTATTAAATTATATATATATTCTTTATATTGTGAAAACCCATTGCACATGGTATTATAGATTTTTTTATTCTATCACAACACTTGGCTATCGAGTAACTGAAAAATACCACTTCAAATGCACCAAGTGGTGTTTTAGTACTTACTTTTATAGTTTGAAGAGTTAACATTGTCACTGCTGATAGCCTGGGTTAGGACTATCTATACTCATAGCCAGGCCACTAATAATGTGACTATGATAACTTGAGTGAGTTTAAAAAAACACTGACAATTCCTACAATACATGCATGGTTAACAGAATGCACTTAAGAATTAGTGACATATGGCTCATAGTTGCAAATATCGAAGCAGTAGTTGAGAATTATTGCTCTCAAAACAATCTGAAGGCAAATACTGCTTCAATTAACTTTGCTATGCACAATTACAATTTATAGCACTATCTGGGTAACGGGACATTGAAGAAATAAAGGAATTCAGGACATCTGATCTACGGATATTTTGCCCACGGATATCTCGCCCACGGATATCTTGCCCATGGATATCTCGCCCACCTGGGCGGACATTTGATCCATATTTCGCCCACGGATTTCCGTAGGCAACACATATGCCCGAATGTCTTTACTTTCTATTTCATAATAGGCCACTACAACGGTTCTGCTTCTGAGAAGTAAGTCATTCCTGCATAATTCTAATACTATTTATTTCCTATCAGCAGGGCCAAATGTTGGTAAATATTTCCAAGATGGTTTTTGCGGAATATATAGACCTACTTTAGGAGTCTGATTTTTTCGGACATGTTTACAACTCCATTTTTGATTTTGAGTTTAAACCCCTTAACCCCCCACTGCAACAACATATAAATTCTTTAGTGGACCAAATGTCTTCCCCATTTTGTTCAGATATCTGTGGAGCAAATGTCCTACCAAACATTTGGGCTAGATGTCCGTGGGCGAGATATCCGTGGACCAAATGTCCGTTTACCTAACTAAAGTGCGGCTGGCTTTTATAACAATTATCAGTCACCCCAGTTCTCACAGTCATCCCGTTTGATGGTAGGCTATGTTACAAAAATTGACAAAATTGGCCTTCTTAAATTTTGAAGAGGAAAGCATGCCCAGGTATGAGCGAAATAGACCTAATACGATATTTGCACAATTTTTAGACAAACGTTTAAGAAACGTCAAGTTCATAAGCAGCTTCTTTTGCGTTTTTTACAGCTTCTTTGCGTTTTTTACAGCTTCTTTGCGTTTAAAAAAGTGAAGTTAATGTAGCAAGCTTCCTTCTGCCATACACGGCAGTATTATAAAGGAGCGAGCACGAGGTCTGAGTTCAAAGCAGATTCAGCGAGTAGGCCCTAATGCTTAAATGGTTACATGACATGAATGAATGACATGAATGAGTTACATTAAATGGTTACATACATGAAATTAGAAGACGTAACACAAGGCCTACCACCAAGCCCACCGGTACAGATACAAATTTGATTTAAAATAAAGTAAAAACGGGGTAGCCTACAAGTAGGCCCAAATAGGTTTATGCAATTAATATTAATTCAGTTGTAATTACCGAAATCGAAAGGAATAAATTAGTTACGGCAATCTTACGGTAATTTAGCACAGCGGAGTAAACAGTGATTGAAAAATTGAACCACAAAGGAGTATCCCTAGATTCTGGGTATCTCCGCAAAACTATCCCTAGCTTGCACTTTGGATAAAATATCCCCAGCTCCAATTATAAAATGTGCCATTTTGTAAAACGAAATTTTCTAGATTTCTGAGTATTGAGCAAATGGTTGCCGACGATTGGTTAACTAGGACGATTGGTTAACAAAAAATTTGGACGATTGGTTAACTTTCCCTGGACGATTCGTTAACTTTTTTGGACGATTCGTTAACTGGAGGTAGACGTTTAGTTAACTTTTTTCAAAAACAAATTAGTTTCGGAAAAACTATTCCGGAACTTAACCAAAAAATGATATTGGCTTGTAATGAAAGAGATTTCGTTTTAAATTAACTAAGTCGGGCCCAGGAGCTTACTTTAAGAAATTTATTTAATGATTTTATTTTTTTCCTACTTTTGTGCTTTCTTACTTGGTAGTCCACGCAAAGAAGCAAGCAGCGATCAGACAGGGTTGTCGAAACGGGCAGCGCCTAACTCTACGACTCGAAGACGTTTATAGAGACTATCGTAAACAGATAAATTTGATATCTCCATTCAAATATAATGAATGGGCTACTGGGCCTATGGAATAGGAGACTTTCAGTTTGGCTCACTGCTTGTAACTCACAAGTAGGTCTAATAAAAACAATAACTATGGGCATGGTTTGCTGTACCCCGGGCCGTCTTTCGCTGTGAGTTTAAGGACCGTGTGTAGTAACAAAGACTATTACAGTCCGGTTCTGTGCCTCGGCCTCGGCTTTACCAAGTACAGAACCGCTCCCCCCTCTTAAGTCGCCTTTTACGACTCGCCCGAAGAGCTATGGGCTGCTCGTCAATTCTTTGTTTCCCGACCTGCATGGGGTTTTTATTCCCCGACCTGCAGAGGTTAACCCGAGCTTGTTACCCCGGGTTGTTACCCCGGGCCGTAGCTCTATGATTATACGGCGGGGATAGCCAACTGACCGACGACCGAAGCATCCAAGGCTCCACGCAATGTAATTAGCTTCTTTAAAAAATATTTCACCAATCGTCCTTTTTGAATTCTGAGACGATTGGTTAACTTCGACGATTCTTGACGGAAAAAGTTAACCAATCGTCTTTTCACAAACCGTCCAAGTTAACCAATCGTCCGGTCACCGCGCTAATTAATAATAATCAGATCCCTACATCGCTTCCCTACCGCTTTCAGTGTCGCCAATTCTTCAGAGTGCAATAAGCATACAAAACGCCGAAAATTAAGATTTTTCCGCAGAATATTACCGCAAATAGATATTCTCGTGTTTTCAGCCTAAAATCGTACGTCTTTGGTCCACAGAACAGCTAAAAACCACAAAATAGTACGCTTATTAACCTTTTTGTGCAATTGCTATTTTTCATTCGCGAAAAGAGGAGAACTATAGTAATAACAGTATGAAAGTGTGCATGGCTGCAAGCATCACCTACGATTCAAGCAAATGATGTTTTTCCGTCTTCGTTTGCATGACATATTCTTGGTGCGTTAAAAGTGCAATATACATACAATATATATACATCACAGTTCTTTAGCAAAGTTTGCGAGCCGCATGAAGCTGCTAAAGCGACGTCAGTCGTTTGGGGTTCTGTGACGTTATCGCCAGACTGCGAACAACATCGTCCTCACCATCGCGCGAAACTGTGTCAACTGTCGCAGAATAAGATTCATCTCACTTTTTGCGTAGGCTGCACAATCTTATATCGTACTTGCAACGAAAATTCCGCTTTAAGGACCCCGCGGCCCATCTCAAGCCAGACTTGTCTACGCCACAGTGATTTCTGCCTAAACTAAAGTAGTAAGGTTCAGGCCTGCAGTAGGCTGGCTGTTGGACGGTGAACGTTGAGCGCCAGTAGGCCTATCAACTGAGCTGTTAGGATGGCCGAATGTTGCAGCCGCGAGAAAGTGGAGCTGGACTCACTCGACCGGGTAGGCTGCGAATTGTGAACAACTTCGATGATCAAGTAAGTCATTGTAGGACCTGTAGGTATTACATGCTTGTGCACATAGCGTGTTGTCAACATGCCGTTATGTTGAAGAGAATCTTTATTTGTTTGTAAGAACGGCTAGAATTATGACCGCTGGTCTGCCTAATGTTCAACAAGATATCTGAATAAATTCATCTATGCTACGTTAAGAACGATCCTTCTCTATTTTAAATTTTCTTGTGTGAAAACCGATTTAAAATTAGTCTGAGACAATGATCTTAATTTTGTGGATTTGGTGAAAAGGGAAAGTTCATGATTTAGAATCTGAGTTCGCTGTTCGCATACCTACTTTATTTGGTTAGTTAATAGTTAGTTACTCATCAGAATGATTGCATGAACAATATTAAACCCGAAATCGCAGAGTTTTCCAATCTGAAGTACTTGCCTTGCATTATTCTAAGAGATGATAACAATGATACTGTTAAGTATCGGTTTCAGGACTCTCTATGCGAGTCCTGAAATCGATCCTTGGTCGGTTTGTCTTATAGTTGGTCAATTCCTACTGTATTATTTCCTTGCAGGAACTATGCTGTCTCAAGTCCAAAGTCCGTTGTCTTGAAGACAGACTTGAGGTATGCTGCATGACATTAAATTTTTATTTATTGCATATTTTCCGAGAGTCCATGCATTCTGTTTAAAATATCAGCTCTGCAAAATGTGCAATTTTAGTGAATTTAAGCATGGGGAGAGGGCAGTAAAGTAGTGTCAAAGTCAAACTTCTTACTTCTTGCACAGAAAAACCTACCCGACTGCTGCATTGATGCATATTATGGAAATTTTTACGATTATTTTTCATTAATACCTTAATTTATAAAAAAAATCAAAATTTAACACAGGCCTAATCGTTAAGCTTCAATTTTTACCGACATGTGACAGCACATTTAAATTAGGCCTACGCATGTTGTTTAGGACTGCACTATATGAGTGAAAGCCCTGCTGAGTTTTTGCATCTTTATCATCTATCTAAACAACATCTAAAAAGTTAAGGTGATTCCGACACTCAATATTAATTATGAAAATTTTCAGGATGGCTATTATGAAAGCGCACTTGAAGAGCGTTGAATTTGGACAACTTATCAAATTTATTTGAACACTGAACGATGCAACTATAATGCGTGCATTTTGTCTAGCTAGGCCTATATGCAATGCTGTTGAACTGTGCTGTTGCTTTGTATGAAGTGCGACCAATAACCCGATTAAAAAATCGTAGTGTCCAGTGGAGTAGTTGACCTACATTGTACGTTGCCCTGCTTGACTGTACTTTGGCATAGATCCTAAGTTTACAACTACTCATAGATGGGTGCGCGCTGTAGTGCCTCCAGTGCGAGATTGAGTACTACAAGGGTCAGGTGGAGCACCTCACGGCGATCTGCGAGTGTTTTCGCAAGGATGTTGACGACCTGCGGCGCTGCAACACCAACCTCAAGTGGAAGAAGTGTGACCTGGAGCGCGAGCTCTGCCGCCTGACTGCCACCTGCGACTGTCTGCGCCAGCGGGTACGTTTCTCTGCCAGATTTCTGAGCCGGATCTGGACAAACTTCCGGAACTCTCAGTTAAGGACTCTATAAATTTAGGATTGTGATTCAAAGCAAATAATCTTAGAGTAAATCCAAAGCCTTGCTAATTCTCATGATCAAACCTTAATTTGGAATTTTTTCTGCTGATTGCAGGAAGGGCATCCGTCCTACAAAACTCAGATCCTCTAGTCTTCACGAGGGTACAAAATGTCCAACCTAAGTCAAACGTGGACAAGAATAGGCAAGAATAATCAAGAATAGACGACACAAAGGCAGCTAATTTTGTTTGCTAATTGGCTCTATTTACAGCCTAATAGGGTGTATAGGCTATATTTAATTATAATCTTGCACATATAGCAATGTAAGAAAACTACGTACGTCAGGCTGTTGGATGATGTTGTTCAGCTGTGCTGTGAGACGGCCTGCTGCCCGCCCTGTTGTTCACCCTGCTGCTCGCCCTGCTGCCCGCCCAAGTGCTGCTCGCCTTGCTGCCCGCCCAAGTGCTGCTCGCCTTGCTGCCCGCCGCCCTGCTGCCCGCCGCCCTGCTGCCCGCCGCCCTGCTGCCCAACGCCCTGCCCACCCAAGTGTCCCTGCTCTTGCCCGCCGCCCCCTTGCTGTCCGGCCCCATGCCCGGCCCCCTGTCCGGCCCCCTGTCCGGCCCCCTGTCCGGCGCCGTGCTCTTCGCCGTGCGCGGGGCACGCTCCAGGGCCGTCCGGGGAACGAGCTTCAGCAGCGGCGCCAGCGGCGCCTGCGCCCCCGGCGAAATGAGCGTCACCTCGCCGCTGATCGTCGTCAAGTCTAACCGAATAGAATGCGATCCACCTGCAGTTTGACTCTTGTAAACATCACGCTGATGCATCCAGGGAAAGAAACTATTGAGATGGAAATACAAAGCCAGTAGTAGTAAAATTTAGATAAATAATGCTGCGCTTCTTGGAAATAACGGTAGACCATAAGATGCGGTCTTGGCTAGTAAGCCACAATTAATCCTTGGCTATGGATTGTAAATCTTGAAATATGACACTTGGTTTTCATCTATGTGCATCGATAGCTTTATCCACCTGCTATATAATACACAGGGCATCTGGACACTACACCAATCTGGTCATGTAATGTAGAACACCGAAATGTATACAATTATCTATTAAGATCTTATTGTGCACTTACATAGCGTAACGCCTACTATGTTCACTTCAGTATTATATATTTAATAATGTAACGTGGATAGTAGGCTACTATTTCTTAAATAAATTGAGCACGTAAATGATTTTTATACAATTTGATTTTAAACATTGAAGTTTGTTGCCTTACAATTCCATATAGGCCTAATGCACAATAATGTGACTTTGGCTATGCAGAGCCGCAGATACATAGCGCTGCTTCATGTGATGTTCAACCCGCGGAATACAAGGGCTACTGGCCAATTTCAGGATCACCCTGTAAACCGTAAATTATGATGATTTATCCTTATTGTGACTATAACAAGGATGCTTCAAGATCCTCCAAGCGAGCGCTGCCCATTACAAGGGCTACGGGTTTATTCCAAGATCACCCGACGCATAGCTTTGAATACCAAACGGTGCCGTAATACTATGGGCATTGTCTCGCTACATAAGGCATCGAGATATTGAAAAATTGGCAAGGGTGGTATAAAATCATTTGATTTCCGCCGGAAATAGAATTCACTTTTTGGGGGGGGGGCATTTTGGAGCTATTGTTAAGAAGTGAGTGGCAAAGCTGAAAATGGGTCATGTTAATTGTGGCGACACTGCTGACAGAGTGACGCCATGGCTAGGGATATATCACTAGATGTAGGGCCATTTCAGTAATTTCCAGATCTGATTTTTAACGAAATCCCCAGATAGCTGGGATATATTTTTTGCCGAGATACCAAGAATCTAGAGATATGCCGTTTTTACTAAATGTTATCACTGCCAGTGTTTTCACGCGCCGGGTAATTACCCGGTAGCGAGGTAATTAGACCACAGTGATTAGACTCTCAGCCAGGCAATTACCAGGTAGACGATTCTGCCAGATGAAAATACCTGGCATTGAAGGTCAAATAGAAATTAATGAAATGAAACTTAAGATATTTATGGGTAAAATACGATGGATAAAATATGTTGGTGCTTTATGAAGTGTGATAAGTGAAAGCGAGTTTGATTGTTAATGACTGTTAAGAACGGCTTGACAAATTCTAGTCAGAACCCCCCCTGTTCCGAGTTCTGGACCAAAGAGAAGAGAAGAAATGGGAAATACACACAATGCCAGGGAATGCCAGGTAATTTTGTAACGGTTGCCAGGTTATTTCACGAGGGTCGCGTGGAAGCATTGCACAAATGGTATCACTGAAGGTGCAAGTGACTGCATTTAAGTGGCGTCTAAAAGCTCAAACAAATTGGTCGTTGCACGCCATAGTTAATCATATAAAAGGCCTATTGCAGCGGAATTCTATTTATAGAACGCTATTTTAGTTTAGGATTAGTTAGCTCAGTGATAGTTTGGGGTTAGTTCAAAGTTAGTCTAGGATTAGCTTAGGGTTAGTTTAGAGTTACTTTGAGGTTAGCTCAGGGTTACGGCATAATTTTTTATGTTTTAGTTCGTGGATCGATCAATTTGTTTGAGCCAATAGACGCAAGTTTGCATTTAATTTATTGTGAGGCAAGATGGCGGACGTAGCAGGGCTGCGCTGCGTGGACGAGCTGCGCGCCCGCCTGCAGAGCACCAAGGAGAATGTGCGCCACCTCGACGAGACCATCAAGAAGATCTCCTCCTGGACGGGCGGGGGGCGCGGGGAAGGCGGGGGGCGCGGGGTCGGCGACGCCTTCGGTGACCAGCGCCGCGCCTTTCCACCTGCGCGCCGGCCGAGCGGCGTTTTCGAGCCGCCGAGAAATCGCATAGGTGCAGGTTTAGGCATGGGATTAGGTTTGGGCTTGGAGCCGCGGCGGGGAATGGGTCCGAGGGGGGGAGACGCCTTCAGCCGGTTGGGGGCTCGGGCCGGAGGGCGCGCGAGGGATCCGGATAGCGAAGACGAGGCGGAGGAAGGGATGTTCCGCAAGCAGACTGTACAGTCGTCAATCATTGTTACTCCGAAAGAAGAAAAATCGCGACAGGTATTAGATCTCTGAATGATTGATTACTCTGTAATAATTATCTGAAGCCGGGCAGCGAATGCGAGTGCCAAGTGTGCCACTTTGGATGGGCACTACTAGTTCTGTGGGATGAACCGAATTTACTTCACTTTGCCAAATTGTCAATTTTTTGTCAAAATTATTATATGAGTAAGAAACTGTTAGATTCATAAGTAAGCGAGGTTTTTGTCACGACGCGCCTAGAAATTAAATTAATTTTTTTTGTCAAAATCGGATCACTCTGCACTAGATATGACTCATAATTACACGACTTTGTCACTAATGATGCTAAAATCTCAGTATGATATTGTTGACCTGATGCTAATTTTATGATGCATTTCTGTGCTGCTGCTGCTGTTAGTGGCGAGGAATTAAATTTAAGTAAATTTCTGCATCTTGTGAGTCAGGAGTTAAATTTAAGTTAAAGTAAATTTTGTGCGTCTCCTGGGTCAATCGATACCTAATAGGAGAAACTGTGGTTGAAACCATTAAGGCCCAATTGTTCAGTTGAGAGTTATTTGAATGATCTGAGATTATTCAAATAACTCGCAAATAACAACGAGTTATTTGAATATTTGTGCGATCTGATTGGGTTGTGACATCATTTTGTTCTGTGACAATCTAAAACCAAATACTCTCGATTAAGAAACCGGGCCAAAGTAGTCGTGTGGCTTGCATGGTTTGGTTTGGCGCGTGCGCGACTGCGTGCGTGACTGCGTGCGTGTGTGGTGCAGGACATAATTGCGCAGCAGAGCCGGGACAGCGAGGGCCGGGCGCGCAACCGGCGCATGTTTGGGCTGCTGATGGGCACCCTCGTCCAGTTCAAGCAGGACGAGCAGACCAAGGTCGACCAGGAGATGAAGAGGAAGGCCGTCGAGCTGAAGCTTGAGGTGGGTGGTGCTCGATCCGTTCTGTGTGTTTTTTGTTGTAGTTTAGTGTGTGTAGTTTACTTGTGTGTTGCACAAAGACTAGGCCTATATGCAGTCTGGTTCTGATTAAGACAGAAGGCACAGAACTGCTCTCATTTCTTTAGTCGCCTTTTATGACTCGCCCAGGGAGCTCTGGGCTGCAAGCCAATTCTTTGTTCCTCGGCCTGCAGGGAGGCCGCTATGTGTCCCGCAACCACTTGAATAGGAGGGCAAGACTATGTAAAAGTGACAAAATCTTCATATAAATTGACACAATTTGCAAACAGAAACTTAACTATTTGAATATAATATAAATTTTTTGCTGTAAAATCTGTGGTTAAATTTACACAATATGGTTTTGGGTATGGTTGTTTGCAACTCTCTGGCGTCGTCGCGAGTGAGCTGGATTTTAATTTAAGTTTTAAATATATATGGTATTATAAGAGAGGCGCTGTGGTGTAGTGGTTAAGGCATCGGACTTCCAAGTCCAGAGGACCTGGGTTCGAGTCACCGCGCCAGCAACTATGAAATCATGCGTTACAGGCCCTTCAGCAGGGCTGTTATACACACAAATGTTGCTAGCTGCTAATCCCGTGCCAGATAATTATTTATTTTGTTTTTGTCCGGAAGAGCATCCGGCCGTAAAAACCCATCTCCAGCAGTCCGGCTCAGGGCTGGCAAAAACGTGTAAACCTGAATGAAAACATGTACATTGGCAGATTACACGGTAAAAAGGAGGTTAGTATGTATGTGGCGTGATTCAAGAATGGACTGGGTTGTGGTTTTAGTTTCTCACAGGGTGGTTCAGGAGATATTAGTTGTACAAAACCCTGTGGTGTGATTCAGGAGAGACATGGATTATGGTTATAAGTACACAGGCATATGACATTGTTCAAGGAAGGTCTGGGCTATGGTTGCACACATACATCCATATTTTGTGGTTCAGGAGAGACCTTGGTTATGTCTTTACACACTAGTGTGTTGTTCTTCAAGAGAGACCTTGGTTATGTTTATACACACCAGCGTGTTGTTCTTCAAGAGAGACCTTGGTTATGTCTGTACACATCCGTGTGTTGTTTTTTGAGAGAGAGACCTTGGTTATGTTTGTACACGCCAGTGTGTTGTTCTTCAAGAGAGATCATGGTTATATTTGTACACACCAGTGTGTTGTTCTTCAAGAGAGACTTTGGTCACGTCTGTGCACACCCCCGTGCTGCCTCTTGTTGCAGGAGAAGGCACGTGAGGAGAAGGCACGTGAGCAGGCCGACCGCCGCCAGCTCTTTGAGTCTCTGCGCGACAAGAAGCGCGAGCTGCGCCACCTTGAGGACAAGATGGCGCTCGCCGACATCCACGCCGAGTGGGAGACGCAGACGAGGGCGCTTGCCAGCTTCATCCGCACCGACGCCAGGCCGCACCTCTTCTACCTGCCCAAGGTGCACGTCGCCGCCACCCTCGACAAGCTCGCCAGGACCAGCACGGTAACAGTGGCATGGCATGGTGTGTTAACCGTGGGTGTGATGTGGTAACTGTGGGCGTGGCATAGTAATTGTGGCGTGGTGGCCGTGGGCATGGTGTGGTAACTGTGGGTGTGGCATGGTTAACGTGGGTGTGGCACGGTAACCGTGGACATGTGGTTATGTGGGCCAATGCCCACATTATCACATGTCCACATTACCGGCACATTAAAGGCGACTAAAGAAAAGGGTTCTGTGCTGGCTCTCTTGCACAGAATTGGACTGTATATAGCCCTTGTGTGCTACACACTGTCTCTAAACTACAAATAACAAAACAAAGGCAGAGGCCCAGGCTGAGGCCAAGGTCGGGGCCCAGGTTGAGGCCCAGGTTGAGGCTGAGGCCCAGGCTGAGGCCAAGGTTGAGGTAGGGGGCTGGGCCATAGTTCAGGCCGAGGCCCAGGTTGAGGTCGAGGTGCAGGCTGCGGCCCAGGTTGAGGTCCAGGCTTAGGCCCGGGTCTCCGCTCGCAATCGTTGTTGTGTTCAGGCGCTGGACGGCATCATAGCCGAGCGACGCAAGCTGCTCGAGCAGGACATCGCCGAGCTGACCAATCAGGGGGCAGGGGACGACGAGGCAGCCAATGAGAATGAGGAGAACGAGGTCGGCCCGCTGGGTCGGCGCTCACATAAGGACACGAGGATCGTCATGGGCACGGGACCGGGCGGGAGGGGAGCTGAGGGGGCTGCAGGGAGAAAACAGGGGGTTGAGGGGTCTGACCTGGAGGAGGAGATGGACCTGGGGGTGGACTATGGGGAGCAGGAGCAGGGTGCTAGTGTGGACCATGGGGGGCAGGGGGACACTGAGGGGGCAAACAACACCGAGGGACAGGCCACGACACGCGACAAGGAGGGGAGTGAAGCGAAGGAGAACCGCTCCTCGGTGGATGGGGGAGGGGGGGTGGATGCACACGCGCGCAAGAAGCGCCGGACGGACTCGACGCACGCGGAGCAGAGACGATCTGAGACTGAGGGCGTCAAGAGGCAAAAACATGGGGACGAGCACAGGGGCAAGCATGGGGGCGAACACAGGGACAAGCATGGCGACGAGCACAGGAGCAAGCATGGCAATGAACACAGGGGCAAGCATCATGATGACCACAGAGGCAAACAAGATGACAGTAAGAGGGATAAACATGGTGAGGACCACAGGGGCAAGCTGACAGCTCGTACCAATAAGCTGGATACTGATGACAGGTCCGACAGGCATACTGACAACCACAGGAACAGGCATGGTAGCGACCACAAAGACAAACGTGGTGACAGCCAGAAGGACAAGCGTGATGATGACCACAGGGACAAGCAGGGCGCCAACCACCGAGACAAGCGAGAAGATCGGTCGCAGGGGGGAGATAGGTTGTCCCGTCGCACAGGGTCATTGCAGTCTGGAGAGAAGAGGGGCGGGGGGGAAGGACAGGAGAGGGGCAGTGGGGCAGGGCGGGCAAGAAAGGACTCTGATGTGGGTGATCTGAGGCGCGAGCAGCGGGCAAGAAAGGCAGACCAGGAGGATAGCAGTGACTCCTCCTCTTCTTCGTCGGAGAGTTCCCCCGAGCCAGACGGGAAGCAGCCCCTTAAGCAGGGCAGTGCTGGGCATGACCAGCTCCCATCGGTGGACCAGGGGCACGCCGCGCAGGGCCCTGCCGCCCACGAGGGGGAGCAGGGGGCTGAGGACAGCAACCAGACCCCTGGCGTGGAGGAGACAGGGGAGGAGCCTCCTGCTGGGGGTGGAGGGGCAGCGAGGCTAAGCGAGGAACAGATGGATATTGCGCTTGAGTCCGTGCCCCTCCCCCCTGACCATCCTCCACCGCTGCCACTGAGCACCGCTGCCAGTGTGAACCAGGGTGACAATGATAAGGACGTTTGATGGGGTGTACGATGGTGCGTAGCTGGATTGTTTGAGACGGTTGTGGACTAAGTGGTGGTCCTCGCGCAACGGTAAAACATGAGATTTTCGCGTGCGTATAATTGTCCCAAATTTCGCGAATCGGGAAAAATCGGTAAAATTACATGCGGCAAATGTAAAGCTGCAGAAGCTATTATAGTGGGAAATCCCCGAAAACGCTGAAATTTGGTGCAGGGAAATTTCTGAGAGGCAAAACTGAGAAAATAACACGCAGCAAAAAATTCATGTTTTACAGTATTATTAGTTAATACAGAAACTGTTGCTGTATGCTGCTATTAACTTTCTGACTCATTAATGTATATTGCACATGTCTATGCATTGTTTTGATTGGTTACTCTTTGTAAGCGTTGTCGGTAATAAAGGAGTTGCAGCAGGGGCGTGCAAAGTAGGCAAGCGCTAGGCTCAGCAAAATCTTGCTGGTCAACGAAAAGGCGAAAGTGCAGCCTGCGCGGGTATGTTTCATACCAATCACCCGTACCTCTCGCTTATTGTATATTCATTTTATGTTGACCAGCAAGATTGTGCTTAGCCATGTGCTTGCCTACTTTGCACGCCCAAGAGCTGACAACACGCTTGGACCTTCAGGTTCGCGTATCTATGTTGACGATCGATTCCTTAACAAAATACTGTAAAATGTGAAATTTTGCTTGCATGTAAAGTTGACGAATTTCACGAAGAATAAAAATTGCAAAAATTACATGCACCGAAATAAAATCGCCTGAAGATCTATATAGGGGGAAATTTTTTTTTACACCCCCTCAGATGTTGTAAACTTTGTGCATTGAATTTTCTCAGGCTAGTAGATGGTTTTGGGTCGGGTTTTTCAAAGTGTTAAATCCTAAAATAGAAGCTCAAGACCTCGACGATCTATCACATAGCATTCTATGCCTCGTGGATCAAGCTTTCAGTGCGCCTATTGGATTAGATGATGTCATGACCTCTGATTTCTATGATAGGTACGATTGAATAATTTGTGTACTGCACTTGCAGTGATGCCACACGATAGTGCTAAAATTAGATTTAGAATTACACAGCGCATTTTTAATGCATTGAGAAAAATTAATATAAGTATTGTAGGCATCATCAATTAACCAGCTTCTTCATCTTCTGTGTTTTGAGCCTCTTCTGCTTAATATTAATTGAAAAAATGCAGATTTAATTAGTAACGGTTCTAGCTTTAGTTTCAATATAGCTATTCTTCGGTTATTTGATTTTTTGTTGCGTTATCAAGGATATTGCGGTGCTTTGTAATGTAAATTAAGAGACCGTGGTTTGACTGATGAATCTACAGAACATTGCTCAGTACCGTAATTGACACAGACTCGTTCGTTTGAATTATATCTGGAATCATTGTTAAAAAAAAGTTTGACGATAATAGCGGTAAGGGCGCAGGATGGCGCAATATGTTACTTGCCTCAACATCGTTGAACAATTGTGATGTGAGTTTACCGTTTGCGCAACAGTCACTGAACTTTGATATATATAATGAACTCATCAGTATCGAAAAGACTCCACTGATTATTACATGTAGTGAGAGTCAATTAGATTTAGAGAGCAAGTCAACAACGGCTGGCAGGTTGAACGCTTCCCACGATGAGGCTCCCCCATAACACGATTCTATGAATAGAGATACTGTAAAACATGAAATTTTTGTGTGCATGTAATTTTCGCGAATCGGGAGAACTCATGAAAATTACACACAGCAACTATAAAGCTGCTGCAGCTATTATAATGGGAAGTCCTCAAAAACGCAAAAATTAAGGGCAGCCAAATTTCTGAGGCAAAACCGCGAAAAAAACACGCAGCAAAAATTTAATGTTTTACAGTATTGCAAAGAATCGAGAGTAATGGGGGAGTGGATGTAAAACGTAAATGGTGATGATGAGGAGCATAGCTACTTGTTATGGTGATGGTGAGGATCATCAGATGGTCCTCACCATCACCAAAATAAGTGGCTATGCTCCTCATGAATGTCTCCTGCCGAAAATTCGAAGGCAGGAAACACTTTTTGCTTTCCGCGCAGAAACTCGCGAGAGACGGAGTAGGTGTTAAC
This sequence comes from Chamaedrilus cognettii, assembly GCA_034695025.1. NCBI lineage: Eukaryota > Metazoa > Annelida > Clitellata > Enchytraeida > Enchytraeidae > Chamaedrilus > Chamaedrilus cognettii. The sequence goes on along the minus strand of JAQIWG010002920.1, from coordinate 1,932 downwards.
GGAAGTTTTGGACGCCATTCTTAACAGCGATTGCTTTTTTGGATTAATGTTCACAATGGATATTCATTTTTCAGCCGTGTGGGGTCCTGGTGGGGACTTATTTATCAGCCATTTGTGGTGGAGACCCATCAAATTCATGATGTGGACGCTTTAGTTACTCATGGTTTTGACTTTGCTCATTGGAGTTTTCTCTTAAATGTTGATCATCAAATTTACTACCTGAACCAACTATTTATCAATACATTTAACACAATAACGCATTGCTACAGATTTACTTACTGATAAATTTAATGTAAAAAATGTCTTTCTGGGATCCAACTAACCTCCTTTTTATCGTGTAATCTGTTAATGTCCATGTTTTTACACAGGTTTACACGTTTTCGCCCGCACTGATCAGGATTGCTGGAGCTGAGTTGTTACGGCCGGATGCGTTTCCTGACGCCAACCAAATAAAAAATTATCTGGCACGGGGTTAGCTGCTAGCGACACGTGTGTGATGCAACGTTTTCTAAACATACACTCTGCGTTTTTCCCTTTAAATTTGCAAATAAATATTCAACAATATTTAACACTTTAAAATTAAAAATTGGATGTATTTGCGTCAAACTAAAGCCGTACGCCTACTTTACGACTTTTTCATTGACTTTTGTCAGGCATATTTTAGCCTTAAATAATGTTTTTATGTCGTATAGCGAGCTTATGTTATTCGGCTTAGTAGCTGCTATTTAACTTAATCTAAATAAAGTTCAATATTCTTCGAGCCCGGTGAAACATGCCGGCTTCCTTGCTTGTTCAAAGGCTACGAAGGGGATAGGCTTGACGCTACGGGCCTGACTGATTACATACACTGTTACAGACGTCTCCAGTTAACTGATTACTGCTTAGACGCTTTCAGACCTCTGGCATAGTGGCACTGGCACTGCCGGGCATCGGTTATCACGTTCCGGTAACACCGGTAATCGCAGGTTCTGGCTCCGCGATTGCTTCGTAATATATTTGATTTAAATGTTGTAGGTCAATTTCAGCCTGTCATCCCTCTGATTCTCCTTTACATAGCGCCGTGGTGGGGTCTTAGGTACCCCCCGCCCCCCCCGTTGGATTTATGACCTCCGCATATTAAACATTCTTCTATTTAAAATTTGACCCTAATCTGACCTCGACCTCCCCAACATTTATAGTCTTTAACCAACTTGAGGTTAACTCTCCATGGTGGGTATCGATATTGAAGTGTGGTTGCAAGCACCCTTGAGCACTGGAGATATCATTGCACAAGTTGCGGACTAGTTGATGGAGCTGGTCTGTGCTGAGTTTGGAATGGTTGTCAAGAGGCTTTGAGAGGAGAAAATGTCCATCTGTCGAGTTGTGGACTAGTTGATAGAGCAGAGCTGTGCTGTGTTGGGTGTGGTTTGTTGGAGGCAGCATGTCCATCTGTCGAGTTGTGCTGCGACTAGAGGTCGCCGACGAGTGCGCGACCAGCGTTCAGCTCAACTACCGAGGTGTGTACATGGAACAAATTTTACCGTACTCAGGCATGGATATAAGGTTTTCGAAGTGTGGAGCAGATTTACGCTTATGTTGCTCCACACTTTTTGTTTTGTGGAGCAATTCAGGAAAGGTGTGGAGCAGTTTTTGGGTAGCGATTATTCTGATCCTAAAAGAATAAAAATCGGCTTGTGATCGTTGAGTACAGCTGGAAATGTCCCTCAGCCTACAAGTTGCTGATCATAGCAAGTGGTCCTGGCTAGACTAGCCCATTAGTCAACAGACAGAGTGTAGCGATTATGTTGATATCAGACTGATCTTTAAATCTGCAAACACTCCATGAGAGTGCATCGCAATTACTGCGATGCAGTTTGAGCTTTTGTATTACAATCAACCCCAAACATTATAATTCAGACGACCCTGAAGCACGGTCAGGGATGGATATAAGCG
>JAQIWG010002919.1:0-19127 GCA_034695025.1 Chamaedrilus cognettii | reverse complement strand
ATTCTTGAACAATCTTTTATCTTTTAATTTCCTACCTACAATACGAGTACCCACAAGGATTTCAGCTACTTCTGCAACATTGCTTGATAACATATTTATTAACTGCATAAAATATGACTATAATTCTGCCGTAGTTTACAGTGACATATCCGATCACCTTCCTATTACCCTACATTTAAAAACTGTTATCCCTCGAGTGAAGCAACCTACGTTTTTTGTAAAAAGACAATTTGATGCTGCCTCGGTTGATCATTTTAATCGTCATTTGGCATCAGTTAACTGGGCTAATACTCTAGACACTAATGTAGCTACATCAGCAGCATATGATCAGTTTTCTAGTGTATATAGAAGCATATTTGATATATATTTTCCTGAACATCGGACAAAGCTATCGAATAGAATGGTTCTTCGTCAAGAGAGGATGACCAAAGGACTAATAAAGCTTGTGTAAAAAAATCGAAGCTTTACAGGAAATTCTGTCAATCGCAAAATAAATCTCTTCATAAAAAATACATAGCACATAGAAATAAACTGAAAAGCTTGTTACGAATAGCTATTTTTTACTAGAAATATCCGTGCGACATGGAAGCTTCTTGGTTTCATTCTAAACAACAGCCAACTGCCTACTGTAGCTCAGTGCTTTACTATGGATGATATGGATAAAACCGATAAAAAATAAATTGTGGACAAATTTAATGATTTTTTGTGAATGTCGGTAACCGTCTAGCTTCTGCTATATCGAATACTTCTGTCATCATTTCAGACTATCTTAAATCTCCGGTCTCCAGTCCATTTTCATTTTATTCCTACTAATGCAATTAAGGTAGCAGACATAGTGTCAAAATTTCAAAGTAAATGGAGTGCAGGATTTGATGGTGTACCTGTTAACATTGTAAAAGCTTCTATTTTTCATATAGTCGAACCTTTAGCTCGATTGATTAACAACTCGTAACTTACTGGAATATTTCCAGACAGCCTGAAAACTAGCAAAATCTGTCCAGTGTTCAAAAATGGGGACAAAAGTCTCTTTTCAAAATACAGATCAATTTCAATTCTTCCAACTTTTTCCATAATTTTTGAGAAGATCGTCTCTCTCAGACTTATGTCTTTCTTTGAACCAAAGCATATTCTTGTCGATAATCAATTTGGTTTTAGACAAAATCGTTCAACATATATGGCTATTATGGTAATGTTTGATAAAATCAGTACTGCTATTGACAATGGTGAATTTGCAATTGAAATATTTATTGATCTGTCTAAGGCATGTGACACAATAAATCATTCTAATTTGTTGCATAAGCTTGAACACTATGGCATTTGAGGCATTGCTTTAGATTGGTTATGTAGCTATCCAGACTCTAGATAGCAATATGTTTTTCTTGATGGAGTATATTCAGTTAGGAGAACCATTGAATGTGGTGTACCTCAAGGATCCGTACTAGGACCTAGTCTATTTATTCTTTATATCAATGATATCATTAACTGCTCTGATATCTTGAAGTTAATATTATTTGCGGATGAAACAAACATTTCTTATAGTCATAGTGACAGTGATGAACTTGAAAGAATTGTCAATGAAAAACTTGGTAAATTATCAATTTGGTTTAAAGCTAATAAATTATCTTTAAATGCGTTAAAAACTAACTTCATACTATTTGGCAGTAAAAAGAGATCGATAGATGTTAAGCAGTTTAATATTAAACTGGGTGAAAATATCTTAGAGCGCACTAACTGTACTAAATTTCTTGGAGTTTACTTTGATGAAAGATAGACTTTGGCATCAGCACCTTTGTCATATTTCAAGTAAAATTTCTAAAGGCTTAGGTATTATTGGTAGTGTTAGAAATATGTTACCACTGATTGTGTTGCATACGCTCCATTACAGTCTGGCCTATCCATATTTAACTTATTGTTGTATAATTTGGGGGGGGGGTGCCAGTACAGCTCTCCATAAAATTGAAGTTTTGCAGAATAGTTCGTCTAATTACTCGTGCAGCTTTTCGTTCTATCTCAAGTCCCATTTTTAAACATTTCAATTTATTAAAAATCTCTGATATTCATTTGCTTTAAATTTTTATATTCATGTTCAAATGTAAAAATGATTTGCTACCGGCATTATGCACGCAATATTGTAAAGTATATAGTTCGTCATATAACTTAGGCAGTGTGAACTACTTTATAGTACAGGCTTTTCGCACAAAAATTAGGGAGCAATCTCTAAGTGCTTTGGGTCCTAGGGTGTGGGATTCATTACGGGTCCATCTTGAGGACTATGAGAGTTTGTTTACTTTTAAAATAGACGTTTCCAAGTATTTCTTGTCATTTTACTAGTAGGAATATGTTTAAAAATAGTTACTACATTTAGCCAGAATATTTTGTGTTTCATGGTGTATTTCATGGTCTTTCCATCTGTATTCTATTTCTCATGTAGTATATTATGTATTTTTTTTGTTTGTAATTTATGATACATTGTCATTAATTTGCTGCAAGGGGGGTTAGGCATGGGCATATTACTTTATGGAGAAAGCATTTTCTTTATGCTTAGCCAGGTAACTTGACACTCTGTGCATTTATTTCTTGCATATGTTGATTACAATGTGTTTATTACATGTGTGAAGTTACAAATGAGAATATATTTTTTTTTAAAGCGGTAATAGCGATGAAGAGACATAAAATGCTATTCTATTGACACGCAAATAGCGCTGGCGGCCTCGCGACTACAATTCTACAAGGAGCAATAGATGAAAAGAGGGGAAGGGGCAGACAGCGTAAACCTGGTTGAATAACATAGCCGACTGGACCGGTATGACTGCATGAGCACAAGCAATCTATAAGGGCGTTGCTGGATCGTCAAAGGTGGAAAGCGATAGTCAACGCTGTATAGCATGACGCCCCTACAGTCGACAAGACCATGTGATAGAAGAATGCACTACCTTGAGTGCAACATGCACATGCGCAGCGCAAATGCCCAAGCACCTTGGGCATGCTCAGTTCACAAAGTGCAGCGCACAAGCACCATGCAAATATGCAATGCATTTTCATTTCACTGTGCAAAGCGCGCATTGCCTTGCGCACGGTGCTTTGCATGTGCACTTTAGATACAGTGCGTTATGCAAACAACTGTGCATACTAGCATGCATACTAATTGTGCATATTTAACTGTGCACATGTCTGTGCGTAGTATCCAATGCGCACAAAGTGTTTTGAGAGGGGCGTCTGCGCTTTCTTCAGTCTGAGAGCAGCTTAGGCTCAGGGAGCGTCATATTTGTAAAAACTAGACGGTAGCACAGTACCCGTGCATTAACGGCGTGCGTGCAGGCCGCACGAGTAGATAAACACTAGTCTTAAAATTGACAGCAGGGGGTTACCCATTTTGGAAAAATCAGGCGAACATCTGCAACAGGAACACAGTACACATTTCTGTGAAAAAGAAAAAAAACTAATAAAAAATGTGCCAGCCACAAGAGGCACGTTCTGCGAAAAAACGGTCAAAAAATTTGTTCAGTGGTGGCGGAGTTACTGTGACGCAATGATTTAAATTGGGTTTTGATCCCCAATTCAAAAAAATTTCTCTCACATCTTGCGCATGGATTTTTAAAAAAGATGTATAGAATGTTTTTTAGCCCCGAGTAAGGTGCAAACAACTGAATGAAAATCTTCAAAATGGGACATATCGCAAAAAAGTTGTCAAAATTCTTGCAAAAGTGTATGAAGTGTTCCCCCCAGGCCCCAAAATATATGAATTGTTTCTAGCAATTTTTTGGCAATACTTTCGCTGAAGTGAAAAATGTTTTCCCCCTCATTCCATTATTGTAGCACTCCAGGTTATAAAACACCATGACGTCAAAATGTCACATTTTCAAAATCTGGGGGGGCTCCCGGGTGCACCGTTCATTATTTTCAAAATTAAGGCAAGCCTACATTTACCGGTTATCGGGCGCAAGTTCCCTGAAAAAATTACAAAAATCCGTTGAGTGGTGGCTGAGATATTGAGACTAGATGGTTTTTGTCTCCCCAACTCTCACGAAAAAACGATCGCCCATCTTATATATCGAAATTTTGTCAAAACGCTTATACTGCGCTTTTTAGTCCCAAGTAAGTGCCACACAATTGTAGAAAAAGCTAGTAAATCGTACTTTCAATTAAAAAGTTATCGCGATTCTGGCAAAAGTGCATGAAATGGCCCCCCCAGGCATACATAATATCTGGAAAAAAAATCCACCAGGATCGATTTGCCTAAATATGTTTTCCAACAGATTTGGTTTTTCTGGCGCTCAAGGTTGTGATCCACCATGACCTAAAATTAGAAATTTTCGAAATCTGGGGAAGGGGGTTCCACGGGTCCACCATTTATTTTTGTCAAAAACCAAGCGAACCTATATGATCTGGCTTAGTGCGCATGTTCTCTGAAGAAATAGTCAAAATGCTTTCTGTGGTGGCTAAGTTATTGTGGCGCAAGGAGCTTTGGCCCCCCAACTCTTACAAAAAACCGTTCGCCCATCTCATGTACTGATATTTTGTTAAAATACAAATAGGGCGATATTTAGCCCTGACCAAGTGCCACACAACAGTAAAAAAATCTTGCAAATCAGACTGATAATTAAAATGTGATCTCGATTCTAGCAAAAGTGCATGATATGGCCCTCCCCAGGCCCCCTTACGATTTCAAAATGAATTATTAAGCCAGGAATGCTTTCCTCAATGGCATATATATATCGCCCCTGGTCTCATTATTATTTTTTGTGGCGCTCAAGGTTGTTACCCACGACTACGAAAATTAAAAATTTTCAATATCTGGGGGGGGTGCTCCCGGGGGAACCGCTCATATTTTTCAAAATCCAAGCGAAACTGTATATTCCCTGAAAAAATGGTCAAAATCCGTTCAGTGGTGGCTGAGTTATTGTGTCGCAAAGGTTTTGGTCCCCCAAACTTACAAAAAAACCGTTCGCCCACCTTTGATATCAATATTTTGTTAAAATATGTATAGGGCGTTTTCTAGTAAGTAGCAAGTGGAACAATCTGGTGCAAAAAGCGTGTAAATCTGATAGATAGTAAAAAAGTTATCGCGATTCATTCAAAAGTGCGCGCGGTGGCCCCCCGGACACCCCACAATGTTTACAATGAAATGTTTTCGCTGGAAACATTTCCATTAAAGGGAAAAATGTTTTGACCCTTTTTCTAGACTTATGGGTCAGGAGGCGAGTCACCGGGAATGCGCAAAAGATCCGTACAAAAAAATAAAACAAAAATTAAGATAACAAAAATTAAATAAAGGTACCGGGCCAAAACAATACGGCGTTCGTCTATCGGCCCACGCCGTAATAACTATGATCTGAACAATTCGACGACAAAGACAACACCACAGAGGTGGGAATCACCGAGCCAAAAATATTGAAGTTCAGATTAATCCTAACGTATACAAAAATATGCTAAACATGCAGTGAAATGTAATGTTGATCACAATATTTACTTAAGATTATAATCCAATGACAAAATTATACTACTCAAGAACAGCTAATAGCCGAAGACGAATTTTAAAAAACGAACATGTATAATACTTAATCGGGATGGATTGAACAACTAACCAAGAATAAACCTTTTCCACTCCGGGCTGACATTTTGGTCAGGCCCATAGACTATATGCGCTGTAATAGTTGTCTTCAAATTATGAATGCAGTGTGTTTCATTCAAATTCTAGTTCAATTATTAATTAGGTCATCAATTTTCTTACCCTCTGAGATTAGTTTCCTGCCATTCCTCAGCCACTTCTGAACCGGCAGGCGTCGCCACGCTATGCCGTTTGACCGTGCTGATCTGAATTACGGGCTGATTCGTTCCCCCTCCCGCTGCCTCAGCCATCATGGCATATCCCACGTGACCGCCAGCCAATTGAGAATAGGTGGCGACCGAGCCGGATTCAGTGGTGGGTGTAGGCAGAGGTCCCTCTAGTTCTAGGGAGGGTTCTGGGTGGAGAATTTTGTGTTTGAATGCGATCCAGCCTCGAGCCGGGATGGCTCCGAGATGCGTGGGGAGTATTCTGGATTCACACCTGGACGCAGCGTCCTGGTGGGCGCTGGACGTCGGCTGAACGTAGAAAACACATACACGCGCTTTCAGTGGCCACTAAAGTGGCCACTTTAGTGGCCACTTTAGTGGCCAGTTTCCCCAATTACGCTGCCTCAGATCACAATTATGTAGCCATGGACACAGGCCATCAATTTTACGCTATCCGTAGCATCTTCTCTCCTCAGTCTCTTCACCGTCGTATCCTACTCTATCGTTCCATGACTCTTCCGGTTGTCCCCAACACATCTATTATCATGCATCTCATAATCCGCATATTTCTCAACCTAGCAGTTCCCTGCAAACCGGGGAACAAAGAGTTGGCTTGCAGTCAGAGCTCCGGGGGCGAGCCGTGAAAGGCGAAAAAAGAAGGGGGAGCGGTTCTGTGCCGGCTCTCTTGCACAGAACCGGACTCTAAACAGTATTTGTGCTACTCACGGTCCCTAAACCACATAGAACTACAATGAAAACAACCTCAAATAAACAACTTGTCCCTCTCTTAAAACATACCTCAGTCTGTTTATTTAAATATGTACCACCTTCTCCACTGCACATCGATTTTACTTCCTCATTTCAGTTCATGTCCTTACGCTCAAATTTGGTCTCCTGGTCAGTTTTCATTGCCCGTGTCTTACTATTAATTGCTATCGTTGCACTATTGCTATTATTGCGCTATCATTTTGCTATCATTTGCCGGCTAACACGCCATTTGTTATTGTCATTGTTCTTCCTTTCAGTGGTAGCAATGTAAACTTTCCAATTAAGATCGGTGAGAGCTCTCGGATTGTAGATAATTGGTGAGAGCTCTCGTCTTCATCATTGTGGTAGATTCTTCACCTCCATCGGCTTAGTTATATCACTACGGTTAAAAAATTGGTTCAAATGCTTAAATGTCAGCAATTTTTTTTCGGGGAAATTCAGTTTTTTTAAATGCATCTTGTTGTATTATTGAAGTAGGAACGTAATCCAAATAATTAGCTAATGACATTACAATGGCATTATAAACACTCATTTCCGTAAAACCGTTTTATGTATGTGATTTGCTTCCGCCTTTTCCCGCACTTTCAATTGATGAAATAATGTTGGTTCAATAAAGCAGGCAGAATGAAATTATTTTGATGAATTGTATTTCATGTGACGTTAAGCGAGGCGGTTAATGAGGCGGTTAGTCGATGCAAACAAGATGAAGGAGAGATGTTAGATATTGTTACCAAACGGCTATTGTCTAGTAACTATATTATTATTATCATTTTAATTCTGCATTGTCAATCGCTGCCCATTAAACATGGAGTAGATGCACTTGCTTGCAGTTGGATTGCGATCAATCTGCTGACGTGTGTCTATGCTGACGTATTTCTGATAGATGCTGTTTCGAGTTGTTGCTTGTTATTTGGTATTGGTTGCTATTGATAGTGGTGCTTTCCAGTTTCATGAGAAAGCTTAATCATTGTTGAGCTTTGTCTTGAAAAAGGCTTGTACATGTATTGAGTTCACATCATTTCCCAGAACTCTCGTGTGGTATGCCTCATCTTGCATGTTGTAGCTTCTAATACAATTCAGCTGTTTGTCTTTTGGAAGATGTATCTATGCGAATTGTATAAACGATAATTTGTCGTATCATGTTAGTTAAATGGCCGGTAACATTTATTAATATTCTGACGAAGTTTGCGACGAAGGATTTCTTGGCAAGGCATTAGAAATACTTTTTAATGTCAATAGACTTCCTAAGTTGTAATCTTACAAAGACAATTGAATCAAAGTTTTGATGTCTTGGTTTCTTTCATGTATTCTTTTTTTAAGAGATGAGACTCCGCTTCAGAATATGTTCCTTGTTTCATCCAATCTGCTGTATGTCTCCATGTCAAATGGTTTGTTCTTATCATGGTATTGATAACTGTGACAAAGTTGCTTCCATTTTCATTGCTGGTGGCTACATTTCTGTTCCAGTTAGATGAAATTTGTTGGTGGTCCTTTTTTCCATGGTTATTCTGCTCACGTTATGATGCAGCATTGTAATTTTATGGATTGTTGATGGTTTGTGGCAGTCGCTATAAATAAACGTTTTTCTTCGTTTGTTACTGCTTTCTTTAATCCAATGTTTCATGAGTAGATCGTGATGGTGAAAAAATTTGGTGAAGTGACGTTGATTAATTGACGTCTGTCTGGCTGGCTGTGCGAAAGGGCACAATATCTCTGCGCAGTAGATATTATGACTTCGACAGTATCAATTCTTTTTGTTTATCCATTATTATATCTTTCTTAAAATTCCATTTTTTTCCTTTATCCCATTTATTCAAAAATATGGCAGATACTATCCCTCTTGGCCGGCTATAGTAACTTCTTACAGATCCAACCGCCTTCTATTCTGTATCTATAGAAGGACCAAGATATCGTTGTAGACCTTGGCGTCTCGACATTCCATATCGGAAGCTGCATGATTTGAGTTCTTTGATGTGATATTTATTACGTCTGTCGTTTATTAAATGTTTATTCGTTTTGGTATGCACAGGTCACGTGCTGTATTCGTATTGGTAATGTAGGTAGTCTACTGTCTATAGGTATTCGTATTTGTCGCTTTGGTCTTAATAGGTAATGTGCTGTATTAGCGTAGGTGTTCTAGCACTTGTTTTCTGGTTCCTTTGTCATAGCTGTATATGTATGATGTATGTATGATTTGTATGATTGTTGTTGTTGAGTGTATGTGTGTAATGTTATGACGTGTGTTTGTATGATGTGTGTGTCGTGTGAATGGTGTGTTTGCATTATGATTTGTGCTTGTGATGAAATGTGTATGCTGTGTGATTCTTTGCTCCTTTTTTTCTCTTTGTTTTCTTTTTCTTACTTGCGGCAAGCGGTTCGAACTCCACTGTTTAGCTAATCCAGCGAAGCTCCACTTTCCACAAATGGTAATGGTATCGCACTATTTTCTCCTCGCCCACTGGCTTATCCACTTGGTTTCATCGCATCATTTTTTGTAGCTTGCTGGTTTTTTCCTTCTTCTGTTCGTATCAATTTGCGAAAGCGAGGCTGGTTCTCACAATGCAGGTCTACGGCTAAGTTTTGTAAATTGTCTCCTCTTTCTTCCCCTTGTTGTTTTTTCGTAGCTTGCTTTTCTTTCTTTTCTGCTCGTATCCCTTTGCGAAAGCGAGCATGATTCTTGCAATGCAGGCTGTAGGTTTTGTAAATTTTATCCTCCTCCTCCCTTATTTCATAGCTAAGTGTTTCCTTGTTGTCGTAATTCTAGCATTTTGGCAAGGTGTAGTAGCTGAAGATGCCGAAAAAATGGTTTTGTAATATAATGTAGTAACGCTTTGCACGTTTCATTGTTCGTCGCTTGATTGTTTATGTTTGCTTGCGTCGACGATATTTCATTAATGTTGTATAGGTCTTGTAGTCTTTTCAGGTCTTTGTGGCAATTCGGAACATTCAGTTCCATACTTCATTCCAGACTTTCTTTCTCCGAGTTGCTTCCTTCGAAAATTGTGTCCACATTCCCCAGTTAGGCTTCAGTACAATTAAGACCTATTGCCGCTGGCCCACAGGAAGTCGAGGTTAACGTCTTGGTATTAGAATAGGACCTACTCCATTTTCCATTTGTTTAATTGCTCTTCCATAGCTGTCTTCTTTAAACTGATGTTCCGTAAGATAGACCTTGACCTTTAAATGGTAGTTGAAACGTTTCTCCGATGTTACTGAGAACAATGTAAATGATCTTACTTCCCCTCGAAAAGTTGGTGTTTCTTCTCCTCGTGAAGCTGACATGTTGTTCGCGCAACACGTCAGTTTTGCATTGTCCAACGCCCAACGAGCGCCCCAGATTACCTTCTCCAATGCCCCGCTACATCGATTTGGGGTTCGATTCGATTTGTCCCACATCGCACTCCTTGCGCTGCCCTGCCCGGCAGACGCGCTCAAAATGGCCGTAGACTCCACAACGATGGCACTCCATGTTTCAAGAGTTGCATAGCGCTCTCGAGGAACTGTGCACGCACCCGCAGCCGTTCCACCAATGCATCCCCATTGAGGATGCGTTGATGTACCCCGGCTGTGAGTAGCTCGTGGTTTGACACCCAAATTTCCTGCGACTCCAGCAATTACAGTGTTGTTCGTATTTGCTGACGTGTATCTGATTAGTATCCCTCGTGTTTTCACGCAGTCTTTGGTTTTGGACGCTATCTTTCAATTTTGGCTGTCTGTACATCGTACAATTTTGTGCTGTCTCAGGGTAGCGAATTGGTGTCCGATATTCATTGTTTTTCTCCTGTCCCATGCGACTTGATGTTTCCCTTTCTGCCCATTTCATCTCGATCAGGCGCTTACACGTCTTCCAGTAGTTGAACCAATCACCTCTTCTTCCCTCGTCTTCTGCAAGATCCAGTTGATGAATGATGCGATTCAATTTAGCATCACGATCTTGCTCCAGAGATTCGTTATGAGAAGCTGCTTTCCTTGCTGGAAAGTTCACTGTCATCCTGTGGCGGTTCTGTTCCTGTGATGCCACCGGTCGAGGGTAGAGTGTTTCCTTCATTCTGAACGTCGTCGTAGGACGTTTCTCACTTTCCTGCGCATTGTGATCCTTCACCTTTGCCGAGACCGGATCATCCTGCTCATCATCCCAGGCCCCCCACGAATCAACACCTGATTCGTTTCCTGTCACGGTTTACCCAAAGCCATCATAACGTTCAGAGTCCTTGTGTGCGTAGCTGTAATCGCTTTCCTTTGAACTGCCGTTAACGTCTTTGTTGGTTTCTTCTTCCCAATTTTTGATGTTGACTGATGCCTCTTTTTCGTCATGATTTTCTCTACAGTGTTGGCTTGTTTCGTATCCGAAAGGTTTAGTTTCCACATTTTCATTTCAGAGATCCATTATGCTTATAGGCTGTCGTTGAAGTTAAAGCATCTATGAAAATTATTACGCTGTCAGGATGTTTTTGAGTTTAGGTTATTGTCTTGTTCGAATGAATTCCGACGTCGAGAGTTTGTATAGTTTTATATTCAACTTCTTGAAGTGCAAGAATCTTCATGAGTGAATCTTTTTGAGTGCTCCTCTGTTTTTCTTGCTTCTTCAAGCTGACTACAAGTTTTCATTGAAATCTGAGGCTCACTGCTTACTGGAGACGCTGATCTATCTCGGGTTTGCTGTTGTACTTGTTGACGTTGTTCTTGTTATTGTTCTTGTTGCTGATTGATTCATTGATTTTAGTTACCGTTTATCTTTCTCCTTCGGTTGTTGTTCTATGTCAAATTCCAGTTGTCCAGAACGTTGCTCTCACTTTTTTATTTTCTTACAATTTTAAATTTCAATTTTTTTCTTAAGATACTTAGTTTATAGAATTATTCTCTGTGAATAAATGACGCACGATGTGAGAAGTACCTACAGGCGATCATTCTCCATTACACTGTTACCAAACGGCTATTGTCTAGTAACTGTTTATTAATTATATTATTCAGTTTCAACTACGAGTTAATAGATACAACAGAACCCAACGTCTTAAAGCAGGTTCATTGGGCGTCTCCTTGTAGCTCACGGTGCTCGGCCCTTTTATACCAGTGTCCAAGGCCGGTGCCTAGACTACAAGAACTCACATTAACATTCCAACATTAATCCTAATCACATGAGCTCGACGGCACATTAAGTTGATGCATGAACGGTAATAAAGCAGAATGTCACAGAACGTCAGTTCAGCAATTTAGCGATGCAACTTAGTATTAGAGGTATAGGACTAAATAAATTAGCACAGATGCAAAGTTTCAAATCCCTTCGTACTAAGTCATTAAACATGGAAGCATGCTGTCACTGCTGGTATCCACATGTCCTGAAAACTGAGTTTCTAGACGAATAGGCACCATGCTGGTGCCTATTCCTCTAGAAACTCAGTTTTACAGTTCTCAGTTCTCAGTTGACAACACGCCTACACGAGAAATGGATTATAGCTGGAGAGAATCTCAACATATGTAAAAATATAGACAGGTAGTAAGTAAGCTGTGTCAGCTACTTCTACTGTAATACTATAGATGGAAAAGTCTTTGAATGTGGAAGATGAGTGAGACGGTAATATTGCTTGCAGATATGGCTGGTTCATCACCAAATGACAAAACAAGGTATTTCGACTATGTGTGTGGCGCAGTCATGAGCATACAGAAGCTCTCGAATTATGTGGCTCTTAAGCGCAAGAGATTGAACAATTTTCCGTCCCTACGAAACCAGATGATGCATCCTTTTCACAGTTTCCTCTCGCTTGAACTATAGCGGCAGCAGAGAATATGCCAAAAAGCACCGGAGTAATGACGGAACTTGCTGGACGCCGTCGAAACGTTCCGAATGATTCGGTTAGTTTACCGCCGGCTGATGGCATGCATGCCATCATGTAAGCTTTGAAGCACTGGTATGAAATGAGACGGGCATCCATATTTGGATAGTACTTGCCACAGTTCAACTCTACTAACGGTGTTGAACGTCTTCGTGAGGTCGACAAATACAGCATAGAGATTCAGGTGTTGTTCGCGACACTTTTCCTAAAGTTGCCGGAGTACAAACACGCTGTCTGTTATGCTTCTTCCTGCACGGAATCCACACTGCGACTCAGGTAGGACGTCGTCAACGATTTGGACGAGTAGCCGATTCAAAAATATTCTTGCAAGAATTTTTACCAGCAGTGGACAGCCAACATGTTCGTCGGTAGTTATTGCGGTCAGATCGGTCGCATTTGTTCTTGCAGATTGTATCAATCGTGGCGTCCTTGAGATCAGCTGGGACTGACTCCTCCTCCTAGGCCTTGATACATATTTCGCATTGGCGTTTGAGCAACTGCTGGCAAGGGAGCTTGTAGATCTCTGCTGGCATTGCAACAGAACCGGGAGCTTTGCTTGATATTATCTGACCGAGCTAAGGAACTCCTCCACGGCAAGCATTATGCCCAAGCCATTTATCAAATGGGTCTGTAATTTCTGAGATCGCATCAGCACGTAGCAGAGGTGTCGAGCCGCTATTCGATAATATACCACATAGCAAAGCGGTGCAAAAATCAGCATGAGCTCCCCACTGACACAACTGGATGTATGTGCAGCGTGCATTACCTCCTCGCTTTTGGTCAAACGAACTAAAATGCATAGCTTACATACTACTTAACCTTACATTCCGGTAGTCTACTATCGCTAGCACGCTTAACAATTTTCTTAGAGACCATCGTTTCTTTCTAAAACTAAATGGCAAACAATTTCTTATAAAAGCTAAACGTCGGGTGATGTGTTTGGCTGAAAATTTCCGAGGTTTAAAACGCGCATTTGGTCTACTTTTTCTGATTGGATGGCGAACACAAGGACAATCAAAGGTTAAAGTCTAACAACTTGTCCACGTGTTCCACGTGCTCAACGAGTCTACTACTTTGTTCCAATATCAAAGATCAATAACCATACGCTGTCCACGTGTCGTATGTGTCCTACTACTTTATTCCAAAATCAAAGTTCAGCACTTCACACATTGTGCATGCTTGTGCACATCTCCTACTTTGCACCGTACTTTCGTTTCAATATTGATCAATCATGATTAAATGATCGTTTTAAACATCAGTGTTGATACAAGCTTTTGCAAACCTGTATGCCTACGCCTTTAACATTTGAGCTGTCAAGTCCCAATTTATTTAACAAATCTTTAACGCATTATGTTAGATCAGTTTTTAAGTTAAATCTCAAAGACAGTATGTCTCAAATTAAACAAATAACAAAGTCTCGCGTAGTAAAGAACTCTGTGCAAACACTAAAAAGCTAAAAAATCCGTTTAAAACGCACTAATTTATATCAATTTAATTTCTAAATGCAAAGTGATGATGACAAATCAAAATGTTACACAATTGAAAGCAGAACTTTTGTGCAATAGGTACAGTTGTACCTCCAAAAATTTTACACTAATTTTACAACAATGTAAAAGTTTAACATACTGGTGACCAATATCGAATTAAAAAATTTACATTCTAGAAATGCTATGTAAATTGGGTACTTTGTAATCCATTTCGAAAGCACTAGGGTATGTTGAAAACGAAAAAAACCAAAAAAATTACAGCCCCCAAAAAAATTGATACATTTGGAAGCCCATAATAAATAATATTCAAGCAAAATCACGCGTCACTTTTGTTCTCTAGATACAGTTATACCTCCAATAATTTCACGCTCATTTTACAACAATGTAGAAGTCTGTGTAAAAGTTTTTGGGCTGTAATTTTATTTTATTTTTTCGATTTCAACATACCCTAGTGCGTTTGAAATAATTTACAAAGTATCCAATAGCATTTCAAGAATTTAAAATTTTCAATTCGATATTGATCACCAATATGTTAAACTTTTACATTGTTGCAAAATTAGTATAAAATTTTTGGAGAAACCTATTGCACCAAAGTTATGCGTGAATTTGTTTAAAGATTATCTATTTCACAGTTAAGTCTTTCAATTGTGTAAAATTTTGATTTGTCATCATCACTTTGCATTTAGAAATTAAATTGATAAAAATTAGTGCGTTTTAAACGGATTTTTCAGCTTTTTAGTGTTTGTACAGAGATCTTTACTACGCGAGACTTTGTTATTTGTTTAATTTGAGACATATTGTCTTTGAGATTTAACTTAAATACCGATCTAACATAATGCGTTAAAGATTTGTTAAATAAATTGAGACCTAACAGCTCAGTTGTTAAAGACGTAGGCATACAGGTTAGCAAAAGCTTGTATCAACACTGATGTTTAAAACGGTCATTTAATCATGATTGATCAATATTGAAACGAAAGTACGGTGCAAAGTAGGACATGTGCACAAGCATGCACAATGTGTGAAATGCTAAAATTTGATTTCGGACTAAAGTAGTAGGACACATACGACACGTGGACAGCGTATGGTTATTGATCTTTGATATTAGAACAAAGTAGTAGACTTGTTGAGCACGTGGCACACGTGGACAAGTTGTTAGACTTTAACCTTTGATTGTCCTTGTGTTCGCCATCCAATCAGAAAAAGTAGACCAAATGCGCGTTTTAAATCTCTGAAATTTTCAGCCAAACACATCACTCGACGTTTAGCTTTTATAAGAAATTGTTGACCCATTGTGTATAGCGAAACGATTTTAAGGGTCATTGCGATAAACTTTGGTGTGTATCAACATCAGATTGACGTTGATTCTGGTTATCGCGATAAACTTTTGCCTATAGCAACAACAAGCTCTACAACAAGGTCATCTAGATATACTGTGGTCCATATACACAGCGGTTTCAAAAGTCAAAACCAAGTACCAAGAACAAACCACAATCCTGCCTCCCACTCTCGACAAAACAGCTCGATTACTCTCCAAAGCCATTTGCTCACTGTCCCCATTCTCTTTCACTCCCTTCACCTGCACGGAAGTTTCCCGTGCCATAAAACAAGCCAAAAACTCTCCCGCACTTAGCCCAGACGGACTATCAGCCGTCCATCTCAAGCCCTTAGGCCCCATCGCTCTCCTCGCCCTCACTCGCCTCATCAACCACAGTATTAAACTCAAAAAAATCAGACAATCTGGAAAAATGCCGTCACCATACCCATTCCAAAACCTGACCATTGACCGTGAGGACGTGAGGATATGATTCAAATCTTTCTTGGTGAATCCATCATTGAAGATCCTCGTCCAAGGCAATATGCTTTTCCTGCGAAACCACGACCCCAGTACTGCCGACCATGCGTGGCGCTGAACAACAGCATACGCTCAGAGTTGCCGTTAAGCGTCCCACAACCGAACCTACCGACCACCTGTGGAAGGAGTGTGTTGTCGGTTCCTGTGGTGGCGTTGAGATCCCCAAGTATAAAGACCTCGTCGTGAGATGAGGTCCATGAGGCTCTCATGGCGGTGCAGAGCTGGCCATAATAGTCGTCCTTAGAATTGAAAAAATTGGGGTCCAGCACATTAGATTCTTGCTGGTTGGTTGCAGGGCTACACTTAGATGCCTGGCTGTCCCCCCGGAGTGAAGCAGGGTTAAGCACCCACGGAGGACATATTGCTTTAAGGTTTTCTTGCCACTGTGATGCCCGCGATTTCAATGTGGTATTTTGACATTTGCCGCGCTATCATCTACTTGTAATAATCTTGGGCCAGTCCAAGGGCACAGTCCAAGGGGCCATACGTAGAAAGGTCCAGTCCAATTTGGGTGACCTTGATGCACGCTGTGCTTCTTGCGGCTGTGTTCTGATAGACAAACTTATCGCCTCCGCCTCGGTTCCTGGTCGGTGGTCGCAGACCTTGGTGGCCCGAGCGCGTAATGGACCAGGTGGATTGATTGGGACACAGGGAGCTGAAAATTAGTATTGCTGTGATGAAATTGGATGCTGGAGCTTCACTCGCAGCCATTGTGTACACGCTGTCTGCGCAAGGCCTACGCGAGGTCAAATTTGACTGACAAGCTGTTAAAGCGGCCTGACCTGACCCAAATTGTAACAAATCAACGTGAAAGAGAATATCTCCAGCTCGGTCAGATTTCAGCGGCATTGAGATAGCAAATCTTCGTAGCGTAGGCTCTAAGTAATTATAATTCACAGTGTATTATAGGCCTAGACTGGGTGAATTATGCAAGTTTAAAATTAGGGGTAAAGTCGGACCTTAATCTAAGTAGTATGCAGTGGAAGGTAATGTGAACCAATGTGTGGAGTGGTATTCTGTTTGTGGAGTTAGGCATACAAAATTATAATTCCGTGGTTTTGGAAAAATGTGGAGTTATATTAGCGTCAATCTGATGTACAAAATGTTGTACCTCATCCTCCTCATTTGCTAATATATCTATGTCAGCCTATGTCATTGATCAGCGATAAGTCTACAACTGTTGCAGTCAGTCAGTACATTTCAGCCATTCGCTTTCTAAGGTATTTTAAAATCATTATTCTACTTTGTCCATGTAAGCCATATTATAAAATCTTACGCTCTTAAAGCCAAATTACAATACGCTGTGAGCGTAAAATACACACGCTACACGCATACTACATCTTTAGCCGAATGGGCTACAAATATTAGGTGGATTGAATATCGAGATTGACAATGTAGACTACTTTGGTTTACACCTAATTTTACATCCAGATCTTACATCTCTTTACATATTGCAATATTTTGTTGCGTCGAGTTGCAGCATTCAGTGAAATCAATGAAAGAAAAATCTCTATCCAGATTTTTACACAAATTTCGATAATTGGATTTCATTTTGCACCATACATGTAGTAATAAGTCTTTGGTTTTGGACTTCAAACGCGTCGTTTACACAGCTTCGTTTGGCTTATCTTATTTTGCATATATTTGCTGATAGCGCACGATTACGCACGCATGATCCTTCGGAGGCTCACTGCTCCAGCTTCGGCGACTTATCCCGCGCCTCGCCTACGCCGTTCTGCGCCGACTTCGCTACCTCGACCTCCTCCCTAACTACCCCGGTTCCTCCCGCCGATAATCTGGCCGTCCCACCCGCCTTCGCGCATCGTCGACCTCTCCGAGCTACCCTCAAGCGTCTGGCCCGCGGAGCTCGCCAAAGGGCCGCCACAGCTTTCGAGGAGAGGGTTCGGGGGGTTGTGAATCACCCGGGGGACAGACTGAGCTGGACAGGACTTATGGAGTTTGGTTGCTGCTTGGTGCAGCCTGAGAGGGGGGAGCGAAGCATAACTCTAAGAAGGTTCTGCAGCAGATTGACACGGCAGACTCGGTCACTTCTACATCTCCTTCTTCTGAGACCAGACGTAGGCGACAAGTACGAGATAAAGCTCTGTCTCCAGATGAAGCTCTTGATGCGCAGGCGGCTAAGAGAGCCTCTATCAAACGAGCCTCTATCAAACTTGACGCTGGGGACATTAGGGGCGCAGTGAAGGCTCTGTGTTCGGACGCTGTGCTGGCCACGCCTTGTAGTGCTACCAGTCAGTTGCTCAAGAACAAGCACCCCCTTGCCCCTCCAGACAGAAGGACTCTCCCTCCACTACCTGCCACTCGTCCGCTGGTAAACACTATCGACGTGTACAAGGCAATAAAGTCCTTCACTCCTTGTTCAGCAGGTGGTCGAGATGGCTTAGGTCCACAACATCTCCTGGACATGACTGATAAACGTGTGGGAAGTTCCTTAATCGACGCTATCACTGATCTAGTTAACCTAATCTTATCTGGAGATGGGGGGGACTGGGCGAGAGCTCAATTCTTTGGCGCTTTCACTCCTGGTCTTCACAAAGAAGGAATGTGGGATTAGACCAATTGCGGTCGGGCTGACCCTCGGGAGATTAGTCTCTAAAGTCGCCAACTTCAGAGCAGTGGAGGTGTGCGCACCCATCCTCGCCTCTCGTCAGCTTGGAGTGGGTATCAAGGGAGGTGCAGAGGCACTTGAGAATGCTGTACGTCGATATTTATCTCACATGGGCTCTGGACAAGTGCTTGTCAAACTGGACTTTTCTAACGCATTTAGCGCTCTCAGAAGAGACTCCATTTTTGAGGCGGTCGCTCAGCATATACCTGAACTTCTTCTGTACGTCCTCTCAGCTTACGGCTCACCTTCGACTTCGTGGCATGTAATGGAGGAATTTTTTTCAGCAGAAGGCGTTCAGCAGGGCGATCCCCTCGAACCCATGCTCTTCTGTCTAACGATACATAAAGCTATTCAATCCATTGAGAGCGACTTCGTATCAGGATACTTGGATGACGTTGGGATTGGGGGTGATGTTGAGTTGGTGATCAAGGACATCAAACGTTTGGAGACAGAGGCGCTGTCTTTGGGTCTAGGCCTAAATCACTCTAAGTGTGAGATTATTGGCCTTGACAATTTTTCCAAGGTAGTGTGGAGCGGGGCTGGATTGAGTTTCAAAGATCGGCCCGTCGAGTCTGCATCTCTCTTGATCGCTCCGTTGCATGTTGCAGGCATTGATAATGCGGTTCGAGAGCGCTGAGTGGCTCTTGAGCTTGCGATGCCTAGGCTTAAGAATATGTCGGCCCATGAATCGCTCAACCTCCTGAGAAACTATGGCGCTTCCAAAGCTTCAGTACATTCTCCGCACTGCTCCATGCCATTTGTCGTCAGTGACTGCAGAATATGAC
>JAQIWG010002918.1:0-19130 GCA_034695025.1 Chamaedrilus cognettii | reverse complement strand
GGCATATGCGATCCAAGAATAGTCCTTTTTCAGTTAACAAGAGGTCCTTTTGAGATTTGTGAAGTTCCAGCCCCTTAATAGAGGCAATAACCAAGAAGGCCTCATCCTAGGAGAGCCTGCATCCAACGGGGCAAATGAAGCAACCTACCCCTTGACGCAACCTACCCCTCGATTGAATGAAGAAGTACTACACGACAGCTGAGTTAGCTGTTTGCAGAGTCGCTAAGATGGATAGCCTAACTATTAGCCCGATCGTTGGTCTAAATCCTGAAAATGAAGTTTTATGGTGTGCTCTTCTTGACTTCACGATTGATTGCAATTTTAAATTTTACTGCTGACATTATCGTTTTGGATATAACCATACATAGATCGCTTATTTTAACACGAAATGTTAAAAAATGATCATCCTGAATTTGTTAAAATAATCTTATATATGCAATATTTTGACACAAATTTGAAATCACAATTTAAGCCAACATTAACCAAGCGGGACGAGCGCGTGGGAGAGGGGGTAAGGAGTGTGTGGCTGACTTTCAAAGTTACACTGAGATCCCAATCTAAATGCATTCTTGAATGAAGGACTGTAAGTTTTTCATTTTCTAAATGTTTTGTATTTTTATCCTCATGCAAAAATATGGAATTTCACCTTAAAGGAATTAATATTGTTAATTGTTTCTTTATATTTACTTCTCCTTCAAAAAAGTCCTCAATTTATCGTACTAAAATGTCTTTTATTGAGATAATCCAAATATATCTATCCAATATAAATCAATAAGTTTTGTTGATTTGTAATGTACAATGTAATGTTGAAGCTAGATCTTAGATCAAATTTAGGCCTACTCTGTGATTGGGTCGTGACATTATTTTTGTTCCGGAAGAACTTAAAAATTAAAAAACTCCATTGAACCCCTTGGCCATTGGCCAAGCCACAGATGCTACACAAGTATTCTTCACAGTCCTTCTGACTCGTTTCACACGTCACAATCAATCTAAGTTAGGCCTACTTCGCTAGAAAGAGGTAATCAGTTCAATATACTGGGCTAAAAATATAGGATGATTAAAACGAAATTAGGCAAATTATCCTTCATCCAAGGGGAAATTTCCACGGCTAGTGATAGTGCATTTAATTCAAAATAATGTTAAAGAATAAATTCAAAGCTTATGTTTTAATCACATATATTTCAAATTTTCTATGTCTTTAATTTAGCCACGAATCGTGCAATTTACTCTTTCTGATGACACTTTATTATTTTGGATATGACTATAGAAAATATATATTCTAAATCAAACAAAAAGTGTAGCAAACCAACATAATAAAAATGAAGAAATAATTAAGGAGAAATAGATATGCAATCACTATGACCATCCAGTTGCATGAATATAAATAGAACGCCCCTTGCATTATTACAAAATTAGGGCTCAGAATAGAAGTTCAAAGGCAGGTTTTTTAAATTTTAAAGCCTATTATTTTCACATCACAAATACTTCTGCTGTTCTTCTCAAAGAGATCGTGAAAATTAGCGGTTTCAACAGTTGCAGTTCAAATTTTTGAATCGGATTGTTTAAAAATATTTAATTATAATATATAATTGTAATATAATATAAAAATACTTCTGACTGTCTCAAATTATAAAATATTTGATAATAAAATTTAACTAATTCCCAGCTATAATTTGTGGTCTTCTGGCTTCTTAAATAATCTCTGGAATATGAGAAATATAGAATTTAGCATGGAAGAGGGGGGGGGGTTGCTCGCAGTTCACTGCGAGAATGCTACTAGCCAGTGTGTGTGTTGATTTTGTGCGCTAAGCAAACAATGAAATCGGTCAGTCTATCGAACCAGGCTGGGGTTGGGTGGGGGGTGGATAGTTCACGACTCACTGCAAGAATGCTATCGGTCATTGTGTGTGTTGATTACATAACGCAAAGCAAACAATCAAACGGCCGGTGTAGGCCTATACCGTGCTTAGTTCTGGCAGGCCAGTTGTGTACACATTGTGAGCCTAGGCTATCGGTACGCTCTGGTCTGTGGTTTCGACGTTATTCTGGTCTGTGATTTCCGGGTCGGCGAAAAACTGTGGACCCTTCGGTTTTCCGGGTCGGCGAAACCCTACGGACCCTCGGTAAACGTGCGTTGGGACGTACGTGTAACGTGCGTCGACACAGTGCGTCCAGCCGACACAGATTACCCTTTGGTTGCAATTAGATTTAGTAAAATTTTCATTTTCAGCTCTTTATCTAGTGATCAAATGGGACGAGGGGGGGGGTCTTTGACGTCACGTTTTACTTACAGTGTTATCGTTTTAAAAACAATTGACACTTCTTCTTTTTAGGTGGGAGCGCTTGGCTGCTGCGGCCCACATAGTTGGCTTATGCAGGTTAGGCCTAGCGGCTGTAGGTGATTTCTGTTGTAGGATTTGAATGTACAATTAATTGTTTCACGACTTAATTTAATTAGTTATAGTTAAATTGGGGCCTAATTAAATTAGGCCCAAAGGGCATAATTTAATTAAGCTCAAAGGGCAATTTGATAGTGAATTAGGCCCAAATGACCTACTTAGACTTGAAGGGCCTAATTAGGCCTTATTCGTTAATTGGGCCCTATTACTTAGTTAATTCCGAAGGGTCTAATTAACTTGGATTAGAAGGACCTCAGGATTTAACCTATTTAATTAGACTTGAAGGGTATAATTAAATTAGCCGCCGGCCGCGGGCCTCGCGGCTATCTAAATTTGATGAGGCCCTAAATTGTTAAACTTATTGATAGATTAATTATTACGCTTAACACTGCGTTTGATTTAGAAAATTGTACATAGGCCTAATCAAGCCCCATTAAAAGAGTTATTTGGTCCTGTGCAGCATTTTTACAAAAACGGCTAGATTCGTTCCTAAGATTGTTATCGCTATAAATGGAAATCCCAAGGGGCCAAGGTTTTGGGGTTGACCATCTTTTCCACCCTTAGGTTTAGTCCTATTATATATGGTGTCATACTCCATTGATGAGTTTACAATAATTACTTAAGAGAAGAAAGCACTTTTTTGGGCGAGTTCTAAACAACGTCCCAACAAATCATCGACGCATTTTTCTTAATACTGCCGATGCATTATACACATCAGCGACGCAGGTTGCCGACGCAGTTTTAGCGACGCACTCTACCTATGCGTGCCGGCGCATCCACGCACGGACGCAGTTTACCGACATCCCCATACGGAGCGTACGGAGCTGTATGGAGGCCTATATGGACACCGTAAGGAGACCTATGGACATTGTTCGGAAGTGTAGGCTGTAGCCTACTAGGTCTGTAGCATACAGGCCAACCTTGAGGCACTAATGGGTTCCATTGATTAATAACATAGTTGTATGTAGGCTTTTATATTGAAGTTAGGCTATTTACATAGGCTACAGAGATTATCGACGTCTCTAAATTTATAAGAACTTTTCATAGGCTACCTTAATGAATATTTCAGCAGGGGTGCACAATTTTTATAGTATGCATTCTTAGGGTCAAACTGGACCAGGGATAGGGTCATATGATGAAATCAAAATTTTGTGCACCGGGGGGAGTGTCCCTGAAATGAGAAAGGTGCATTTTGACAAAAATGTTAACCCCACATGGTAATAATTGTGGACTGGGGTCTGGAGGTAATTGTGAAAAAAATTTGTTAGATTTTATGAGGGTGAAGTGGATGAAAATGACTTTGAAAGTTTCATATCAAGTCAAATGAGACTTTAACATTGGCATATTTAAAGAAATTTTGAAAGGAAGCTGTTATAGATTAATGAATACATTAGCAGGGGTGCACAACGTTTTGTAAGATCTGTGTTCTGGGGGTTAAACTAGACCAGGGGAAGGGTTGTTTAATGAAATTAGAATTTTATGCACCCGGGGGGGTGCTGCAAAAACAAAAGGGTTAATTTTTGTCCTATCTGAACCCCACATGGTAGAAATATATGATTTAGAATCGTTCACTGAAGTCTGGAGATAATTGGGATAAAATTTGGTGAAATTTTTTAAAGGGCAAGTGTGTCAAAAATGACTTTGAAAGTCATGAGTTACTTTAATGAGAGGCCAACTTAGATTTTAACTTAGGCCTATAACTATAATTGCAGAGAGTATTAAAAGAATGAAACTTTTCATTTTGGCCCCCAGAATACATAATATATAAAAAAGTTGTGCACCCATGCTGAAGTATTCAATAATCTATAAGAGCTTCCTTTCACACTGTTCTAAATATGCCTACATGTTAAAATTGCATTTGACTTCTCATGAAACTTTCAAACTCATTTTTAACCCATTTCCCCCCTCATAAAATTTAACCAAATTCTATCCCAATTATCTCCAGACCCCAGTCAACGATTCGAAGTCAAATTAAAATTTTTGCCATGCGTGGTTAACATTGTTGTAAAAATGTACCTTTTTTGTTTTAGGGACAAGCCCCTGGTACATAAAATTTTATCATACAACCCTTTCCCGGGTCCAGTGTGACTCCCAGAATACATATATTGCAAAAGTTGTGCACTCGTGTTGAAGCATTAATTTGGGAATAAAGTTGGACATTTAGAGATGTCGATATTGTTAGTAGTATTACCTATGTAAAAGGCCAAACTTTCTATATAAAGGCCTACATACTACTCTGCTATAATGCAACAGACATTGGCCTGTTTGCTAGACCTACATCTCCTTACGGTGTCCGTAGGCCTCCGTACGGCTCCGTATGGCTCCGTACGGCTCCGTATAGCCCCGTACGGTGATTAGTATCACTCGAACACACCTCAGCCATCTTAGTCGGTTTCTTCTTGCCATCTCCCCCACAGGCAGTGATGTAGTTGATATGCGACGCTGCGGGATGGCTTTCCGCCGGACCGCTCAAGTTTCTAACAGTGTCCTGCCAGGGGGCACTCCAGTGTGGATACCACAGACGTGGAACCACGGTTAAAGGGACGCTGTTTTGAAATGGGGGCCGCTCTAATTCAAAGAAGCAAAATGGCGTCCCGCCATGACAGACAGGACTGCTACAGCATTGCCCACAGGATCAGCTCGAATCGTTTCATGGGAGCCCGGTTTGGGCTATTGGTTAGGGCTTGCTTTGAGCTTTGAAGTTAAGTAACTCTCTCTCTCTCTCGCTCTCTCTCTCTCTCTCTCTCTCTCTCTCTCTCTCTCTCTCTCTCTCTCTCTCGAGCCTGGAGCCTGGAGTTAATGCGAGTTATAGCAAGTTACCTGACCATTAAACTTAGCAGTTCCCTGTCAGTTGCTGAACCGTCACTTGCTGAACCGTCATTAGCTGAAGTCAGTAACTGAACCATCAGTAGTTGAACAGTCAGTAGCTGAACTGTCACTAGCTGAACAGTCAGTAGCCGAACAGTCAGTAGCTGAACAGTCAGTATCTGAACCGTCCGTAGCTGAACTGTCAGTAGCGGAACCGTCTGTAGTGGATGTAGTAGGTTGGTTTTGAGTCCATAGTTGACACCTAAAGCTAGTTGACATCAAACTATATTTGACGCTCACAGCTGGTTGATGCCAACAACTAGGCCAACAACTTGTTGATGCCATGAATTTTATGACGCTAAAACTACAGTTGATGCCAGCTACTGCTTGACGCCAAAACTATTGTTGACGCCAGCTACTGCATTGTTAACGCAAGCAACTAGTTGACGCCCAGAACTAGTTGACACCAATAGCTATTTGGCAAGAACGCTTAGATGATGTCAAGAACTAGCTATCACCAAACAGTTGCAGAATCGAAGAACGAGTTAGTGTTGGGAAATGTAGTTGGTGCCAAAGCTATACTATTAGTTTACAACAAGAACCATAGTTGATGCAAACGACTTCCCTAAATTTAAGCCTAAACTTAATCCTGAAAAAGATGTGAAAAGAAGTAAATCTACCCGCCGACCGTCGTGACGTCATCATTTGGTGTTTTGCTAGTGGCGTTGTGGCGGTGCGGAGTTTAAAATAACAAAGGCTAGAATTAGCTGAAGATTTTCTTAAGAACTTTTTAAGACTAAAATTAGCCTAAGATATTTTGATAAACAGGTCCCAGATCTGTAAAACAGTCCTCAGTTATCTGGGAATAATTTTCTTTTTTTATGACGCTTTTTATTATGAAAGCTGAGAATATTTTTGTCAATATATGTCATCTAGAGATATTTTAAACTGAGATACCCAGAATCTAAGGATATTCCATTTGCTTCAATGGTATCACTGGTTTCACTGGTGACGGTTGCGCTACTGACGGTTCCGCTAGTGACGATCCCGCTTCTGGCGGTCCCGCTATAGATGGTTTCGCTAGTGATGGTCCCTCTACTGATAGTTCCGCTGGTGACGGTCCAGCTACTGATGGTCCGCTGCAGACGGTTTCGCTAGTGACGGTTCCGCTTCTGGCGGTCCCGCTTCTGGCGGTCCCGCTGCTAACGGTTCCGCTAGTGAAGGTCCCTCTACTGACAGTTCCACTGGTAACGGTCCCGCTACTGACGGTTCCGCTTGTGACTGTCCCGCTACTAGCAGTTCCGTTACTAGCGGTCACGCTACTGGCGCTCCCGCTACGGACGGTTCCACTAGTGATGGTTTCGCTACTGTTGGGTGACCATTGAAGTATTGTCAATGTCATCTGAAGTCTGTCTCCTTTTTCTTCGTCCATTCTTGAGATACGATAGAGTGTGCGGATGTCCGCTTTGCCTTAGCCTCGGTGAAAAGGGCAATTTGTGCGCAGATTAAACTAATGTCAAAATTATTGCAACACAGGACTTGCTTCGTCAAACAAATTGGGAACGATGACTTCTATATTCGCAAAGGATGATAAGAGCAGATAATGTGAGCTTTAACCTTACCCTGGTGTTAGCCTTTCTCGAGAAAGGCTAACACCGAGGGTAAGATAAAAGCTCACATTATCTGCTCTTATCATCCTTTGTGAATGTAGAAGTCATCGTTCCTAATTTGTTTGACGAAGCAAGTTCTGTGTTGCAATAATATTAACATTAGTTTGATCTGTGCACAAATTGCACTTTTCAAATTTATTGAGCCTGATTGAAGAGAAAATTCTTCTGCTACAGGAGTGCAGGTGGTTCTGTAAATTTGGGACTTGCAGTAAAATTTAAATATGATTCTAGCTCTGTATGCGCTACTATTTCAGTTTATTTTGACAGCTTGCTTTGAATGAGCTTCAATTAATATTTTTTGTATTAGAATTGATGATATGGAGAATATTGAGAAACTGCGAGATCGTGTGGCTTTCGACAATGAGTTTCTTAATGAGAGTAATACCATTACTGAAAATTCAACCGATGCTGAACTTACGGGTCTGAACTCAGAAAACAGAAAGGCTGTTTCTGTTTTTGTTGATTCGATAAACTCTATGCCATTGATTGAACATATTTCTGAATTACAAGATCTTGGATTGCAGGTCTTCAATCAAGATGCCTTTGAAAAAGGTAATATCCAAAGAGAAATTTGGTTTCTATTGAACTTACCTCATTTTTGACATGAATTAGTGTTTTAGATTTAGTAGTATATAAATCAATCATGCTTGTAAAATATTGCAATTTGAGTAAGTTATTTCTTGTATGCATATTAGAATATTATATATTACCGTAGCTAGCAATGAGGCCCATCCTAGGACAGTTATGTCGCACCGCTTAACCCCACGCGTTCCCCCTCCCCCCCCCTGTTTTCCTCTCTCCCTATCTACAGCACTCCTCCACCCTCCTTGCTCACTCCACGCTTTCTTGCAGCCAGCAACATGCCGCAAGGCCAGCCGCCTTGTGAGTAGGCTTACAGCCATCACGCCTCACTGCGTGGAGTGATGCGCTGCACTAGTGAGCGATGACCCCCCTTCCCTCACCCCACTTATTATTATCGTTCGCTCGCTGCGCAAAGCGCAGCGAGCAATAACTTAGAGTGTTATGTCTGGCAGACAGACTGGCTAATGTATATATATATATAATTTAATTGTCATTCTGTTTTCACAATTGTGATGAATTATGGGGTTTGTACACCATCACTTCTGATTTTTCTCGTCATTTTGCCATGCTAGCACAGGTTGGACACCTGCAGCTACGTACACACGCCCTTACGTGCCCTGATCCCATGAAGGTACATTTGAGGACTGGTGGGCCTTCAGGGGGATTAACCGAGTAAGAAGTCGACACTTAACTAAAGAAGGAGATGATGGCATCTGTCCAGAATCTGTAGGGGCCCCGTCACATGCACACCTAGGCCCAACTAACACCAGCCTACGGTGGAGTCACCACCAGCGATCATCAGGTGGTGCAATGGGTTGCAATGCAACCTTGTCCCCGCAAGGAGCTCCCCTGCGAGGGGTTATAACAATAACAACTAACACCAGACCTTGGAGACTAGGCATCAAACAAACTCTGGCGCCTCCTCCTCCCCAGTCTCGGAAGATTATCCTGCCCTCCCTAACCGCACCCACTCATCTTAGCACCCTCCGACCCGAGCATTGTCTCAAAGACGCTGGGGTGAGCCAGGGCCTGTGTTAGCATCAGTTCCATCATTGTTACAGACTGGATGCCCTTCCTCTCATTCAACCTGCCCAACTTCAACTTCACTACTGCACTCGACCCTAATTATGTATGATTATTTGCAGGGCCAACGAACTTAAACCACCTTTGCCAAGGGTGTATGAAGTGACTCAAAATCTTTGCCGAGGCTGGGAATCGAAACGAATCGCTGTTGAACCCGTAATCTGAGCGACTTAGACCACTCGATCATGAATCTTCGTCAATGGTTGCAGCAGGGACAGGACTGCCGGACACAGTTTAATGACATATATTGTCCGGGTCATAACACCGTTTTAGAATTTAAGGAAGTCTTGAAAATGTTCTGAAATTTCAAATGTGCTAGAATGTTCTATAATTTTGCTATGTCCTAGAAAGTTGTGAAACAGTCCTGGAATTTAATAGTGTCCTGGAGAAGGACTGTAATCAGATCGTGTTGAGAAATATGTTATTGTTTATGCGATTTCTGCAGAGTCAAAAAAGATATTCCGTTTGCGGATTCGTGATAGCTCAAAGTAGCTCGTATAGCCAAAGGTTAATATCTTAGTTTCATGTTTGCAGGGCTTGCAGGTGAGATAATTTGGCATCAGATTCCCAAATTTCGAGTGAATTTTTTCAATTGTTATAAAAGTAATTGCAAAAGTTCAGGAAATGAAATTACCCAACACACTAAAGGCTAAAGCATACAAAACAATGTCATTTTGTAAGCAGATGATCTTACACATATATTTCTTACTAGTTGGTATCTAGTGCTTTTGAAGATAGGCTGCTTTAATTATTATCACCCCTTGGCGTTGCACAGACCAATTAATTATTGATTATATTTAATTATTTTTACCCCTTAGTGTTGTTCTGGCAGCCCTTGAATTTTCATTTGCTGCTTTACATATTGCTGCAAACAACGTAATCGCAACAATATCGCAACTAACTGAAGTCATATGTCAACCTGTTTTTTTCTTGGATTTAATCAAATTTTGATCCCTTTTGAAATTGAATTCTATCTCAATTGTTTTGGAGATTGGCATTCTATGGTAGCTTGCAATGCTCCCTTTTTTGTTTTGCAATGTGCTGATGCTTTTGTTCTAATAGAGGATGAGATCCATGAATCATTGAGCCTTAAATTAGCATATTATTCAAGAATAGGGATTCCAATTTAATAAGGATTCCGATTTAATAAGGATTCTCTGGCCATGCTGTGGAAAAGATGGCGGCGCCCAAATAGTTTTAGCTTTAATATAAACAATAGGTGACCGCCCTCCTGCCTAACTACACTCGTGCTTCTCCCCTCCTTGCCGTGTGCTGCGCAAGGCGCCCCGGGTCGCCGCGTGTCCTGCGCAAGGTGCCAGGTCCGATGGCGACGCTCGGCGCTCCAGCCCCACTGCCGCCTACCCATCCCGACCAGAGCGGACCCGCAGCCAACCAGTTCCACCGGAAGGGGCTAAACTACAGATCGCTGCTCCCACTGCCACACATAGGTTGCTGTCCGGAATGACGGCAGAGTGTGGACTCATGGCCACTCTCGGAACCGCTGCCCCGGTTCAGGAGCGCTGCTTGCGGCCGCCCCCGCAACCACGTCCCCCAGGCCGGCGACTTCAACCAATCCATGGACCTCTTCGATCAGTCAGTGCTAACACCAACCCCAGCTTTAATCCCCAATTTTTCTCCAGTTCTACCCAAGAGAAAACTCTTCGAATGGATCCCTCGTCGAGCGAGAGACGCAGCCTCAACGTGGTGCTGGGGGCGCCAGACGACAGGCAGCTATGGACAGGTCTGCTTGCCTTTGGGGGATGCCTCAGTCAGCCTATGGAACGGGGAGGCAAGCGGCATAACGTCATGATGCAAGTCATCTCAAGTATCAAGAGTCTATCACAGACAACAGCGGGGGACAGCGACGGAAGTGAACACACCCGGAAGCGAAAGAAGGGTAGCAGTTCAGAGGAGGAAGCAGCCGACAGACGGGCCGCTGCCAAGCTAGAGAAGGGAGACGTAAACGGGGCTATTCGGCAGTTATGTTCCAACGACAAACTGATGAAGCCCACCCAGACAACATTCCACGCGATTCTAGCAATGCACCCCCCAGCTCCGCTCGATTGGTGGCTGGCCGCTGCTTGTACAGCTGAACCCCTCAACCCCTCAAATTGTCCTCGAGCATGAACCTCGCAGTTATCAAGGCCTTTCCGCCAGCATCTTCAGGAGGGCCAGACGGTCTGCGGCCTCAGCACCTCAAGGACATGACCAATCAATCTGTAAAGGGGGGGGCTGGTTGACTCGCTAATGCAGTATCGTCAACCTGGTGCTGGCAGGGGAGACTCTGTCCTGGGTGCGGCTATTCTTCTTTAGTGCAGCTCTGTTCGTCTTCAGTAAGAAAGATGGAGGGATCAGGCCAATGGCGGTGGGACTAACTCTACGTCGTCTGGTGGCGAAAATCACGTGCGGTTGCGTTACGGACTCCTGCACTAGCTACCTGAGGCTGCATCAGTTCGGGGTGGGGATCAAGGGGGGGCACGGAAGCAGATGCGCACATATTCGTGAACCTTGACTTCAAGAATGAGTTTAACTCGATAAGAAGGGATGTTGTGCAAGAGGCGGTCGCAGCACACGCGCCGGGCCTGCTGGGCTATGTCGACTTCGCCTATGGCAGTACCTCAAGTCTGCTCTGCAGCGACTTCTCCATCCAGTCCGCTGAGGGCCTGCAGCAGGGCGACCCGCTGGGTCCCCTCCTATTCTGCCTGACAGTCCAGTTGCTCCTCAACAGCGTACAGTCTGAATTCATCTCGGTTTATCCCAAAAATATCAGAGTCGATGACGACGTCATGATGGTCACGACGGATGTGCGCAACTTGGAAAAGGCTGCGCTTGCAATGGGCCTTACCTAAAGCATGACAAATGCGAGGTGACGCCTGGCAACCGCCAGGGCTAGGAAGCGGCCGGGCTGAGGTTCAAGGAATGCTACATCGCGTGTGCTGACCTCCTCGGGACACTAGTGCAGGCCGGGGCAGGGGTCGACAAAGCACTGGCAGTGAAGCGCTTAGATCTTTCAGTGATGACGGAGAGTCTCCGCTTTCTTCTTGCTCACGCTGCCCTGTATCTCTTGCGCAATGTTTTTGCCATCCCCAAACTGCAGTACGTTTGGAGGACAGCCCCATGCTTCAACAGTCAGGAGCTTGTCGGGTACGACAAGCAGCTCAGCTTCTCGCTCTCCAGAATCATAAACATTGAGATGACCACCGCAGTGTGGATCCAGGCCAGCCTGTCGCTTTGATGGGGTGCGGTGGGAGTCCGCAGCGCGCACCGACTGGCACCGTCTGCCCTTTAGCTTCCGCTGCCGGTTCTGCTGCGTTCCTTTTCTTGCTCCTGCCAGCCAGCTTATGTCGATCCCTGATGCCGCTGTAGCCGGAGCCGAGGGGGCGTGGAGGTTGCTGGGGGGCAAGAACGTGCTGGTGGGTACCGGCGATGGACTTGAGAGGATCGTACTTGCCGTGAAGTGGCGCTGAACCTGAGGACTGGAGCTAACGAGCGCACATCATCACGTCTGCTCGCGTGCTGTGCTCAGGGGTCGGGCGAGTGGCTCAGCGCTCTGCCATGCGCCTTGCTGGACCTGCTGCTCGATGACAGCGCTGAGGATCGCGGCCGGCTTGCGACTCAGCGCCCCACTAGTGCTCGAGCAGCAGTGCATCTGCGGCGCCATGGCAGACAAGTTCGGACATCATGGCCTCTCGTGCAAGCGCAGCGCCGCTCGAGCCTTCGCCATGGATTCCTGAATGACACCATTCTTCGTGCCCTCCAGAGCGCAAACGTGGCGTCGGTGCGCGAGCCCTCGGGCCTGAGTCGTTCAGACGCAAAGCGTCCTGACGGCGCCACTCTGGTCCCATATGCCAGAGGCAGATGCTTACTATGGGACGCCACCTGCCCCGACATCCTCGCTTCTTCATATCTTCACAGGTCAGCCGTGGAGGAGGGTGCGGCAGCGGCAACAGCGGAGTTCAGGAAGACGACGAAGTATGCAGTGTTAGCGATCTCGCTTGACTTCGTTCCCGTGGCCATAGCCTGGGCACGTGGGGGTAGGTGCGTTGGGCGCTTGTGGGCGAAGTGGGGCGCTGAACAACCGTTTACACGGGTGAGAAGCAGGCCACTTCATTCCTCAGGCAACGCCTCTCTCTGGCGGTGCAGCGCGGAAACGCCACCGCAGTGCTGAGTGCGCTCGTTCCCAGCTGGGGCGATGCAGAGAGCTGATATCATAGGGGACAGGGGTTTTGAACAGTGGAATTGATGCCTAGCTGCTGATTTTTTATTTCGGTTCTATTGCATGTGAATGCATGGTATTACTTGTATATTGTGGACGGTGGCACGGTGAATATCGAAGATAGGCCTACTGGTTCTTTTTAACTTTGAGACAGACTTGTGAATTTTAATTTGAACTTCCATGTATGTTTACAGAGATATATGTGCTAGATTAGGATTTGATGCTATTTCATTGATTTGAGATTGAGATTTGATGTATTTTGCTTATGTATTGTATATGTGCATATGTATTGTATACACATATTGAATACACCGTGTCCCGAGGAACATTACCACACTTTAAACTTGTCATAACTCGGTCAAAAGTTATCAGATTGGTCTCAAATGTAAGTACACCATAATACACAACAACTGTAGCCATAACTACACCAAGTTGGAAATTTCTAGAGAAATTCGAGCAATTTAGACCAGATTTTGGCTGTTTTAGAAAAGTACCGAAAAAAAAGTTTTCAGTATTAGTTGCTGCCTATTGTGTGCTACTGTCAAGTTAAAAGCAAGCAGTCCAGGAATTTAGTCGTGGCTGATGTTCAAAGTGTCCCCCTTGTTCAAAATTTTCAAGTTGATGTAGATGTGGCTACAGTTGTTATGTATAAAATTTCAGGCCAATCTGGTAACTTTCGTTGATAACCGAGTTATGACAAGCTTAAAGTGTGGTCATTTTCATCGGGACACGGTGTATATATATGTATATATATATATACTACATGGAGGCCGGTGCATTTGTGAAATAACCGATCATAAATGGCTCATGGAGGTTAAAAATTAGGAATTTGAAAATATGTAAATCTGTAGTAATGCAGATTCAAATGCAATCGGCAGATGGCGGCGATAGCCTCGACACTGCACCATAGAAACGTTAGCTTGGGCGACTGTCAGAGCCCAGCAGTCCTGCGACCTGGCGAATCAGATCCAGAGTCAGCTGGACTGGAAATGCTAACTTAGGTGTTATGGTGGATCCAGCTGCAATGTGCACTTCACGAATTGAATGAAGGAGAAGCCCGCACCTCAAGAATGTCGAGTTGTGTACAGCACCCTAGAAATGACGTAGGCCATGTTATGGCGCTCAAAAAGTAGGCTTAGAAAAAAAAATGTATATATATATTATATATATATACACTGTATATGTACTATTCAAATTAAGAGTGTCAAACAACTCTGGCTGCTCTCTCTCCCCAGCCCCGCAGGTTATTCTCTTCAAATCAAATATACACCGTGAGAAATTTTATGCAACTTTAGGAGAAAGCTTGTTTGATATAAGACAAAGCGAGATAGTGGCACTGTGCGGTGACCTGAACGGACATGTTGGTGAAAAGGCTGATGGCTTTGATGGAGTGCATAGAGGAAAGGGTTTTGGTAGTCGAAACATGGAAGGCGAGATGTTACTGGAGTTTGCTGATGCGCGGAAAATGGCAGCGATGAATACGTGGTTTGACAAAGAAGACTATAAAAGTGTCCTATGAGTCAGGTGGATGTCGCACGGTAGTAGATTACGATATGGTAAAACAAAGGGATCGACCGATGATAAGAGATGTGGAAGTCATCAGGAATGTGCGTTGCATACCACAGCACAAGCTGATGGTATGTGCAATCAGGTTGAGGGCTCATGCAACAACAATAAATGGTCTACACTTCAAAGTGTGAAGTGTGGCGGCTACAAGAGGCAGATGTACAGAGAGAATTTATGGCAAAAATCCAAGACAGGGAGTCAGAGAGGGATAGTAATGAACAGAATGTCGAAGCAGTATGGAAGGAGATGAAGGATTGCGTGTTGGGAGTAGCGGAAGAGGTGTGGCAGAACGAAAAGACCACCGAGGCATGAAGAAACCTGGTAGTGGAACGATGAGCAGATGGTGGTGGAAGAGAAAAACAAACTAATAACTAAACTATGCAGTGTATGGCAGAAGTCGAAAGAAGGAGAGGATAAGGGAAAAGTTGAGGACGATAAGTTAGCATATAACACGGCAGAGAAGAAGGCTCGGAGAGTCATTGGCAAAATAGAAGAAGCGGAAAAATGTGGCCAACATGGGCGGTGAAACAAGTCCCCAACGGCGGGCGCAGCGGAATTAAACCCGGCGGGGATGGCGGAAGAGGGCAGTGCGAGGTGGTGGGCACTTAAAGGCGCCTTTAGCAGAAAACTTCTGATCTTGGCGGCCGATCACTGCAGTTGACGCTGATGGTTGCTCGTCCTGGATATCCCGGGTCAGCAGTCGTACATCAACGAAGGCTGAGAGTGGAGTCGCGGCTCGGCGCAAACCGCTTCTTCTTCAACAGACGGGCAGGTGGAGGAAGCGTTGAGAAAGTTCTGCGGCGATGGGCGGGTAAACGGGGTAAACGGGGCAGGCGTAGATGACTGGAAGCCATTAAAGCTGGAAGCCTTAAACCTGCACGCAGGCGGCTCAGGACACTTGTTGTTTGAAAGCGATGAGCAACGCGGACATCCGGCAACATCCTGAGTGACTCAACTGCCCTATTCAGGGATGCGCAGCCGACCCACAATATGGGAGGGGCCTAGAAAAGGTGGCCTAAAGACCGCTCGCGCAAAAGCGTCCTGGCTAGCATATCGTGGCTGGCGGGATTCTCACCTTGCGGTAAGAAAAATATGAAACAAACCGGACTGGTATTCGGAATTTGGAACGTAAGGACCTTATTGGACAATGGACCAGAAAGCAAACCGCGTTGGTCGCCGCTGAGCTTCGGCAATACAACATCTACATCGCAGCCTTGAGGGAAACAAGGCTACCGGACGAGGGACAGCTCACAGAAGTTAGTGGCAAATACATATTTTTTCTGGAGAGGCAGAACCCATGCAATCTGGCATAGCTTTTGCAATTAGAAAAGGCATTCTAGTCAACATATTCAAGACGCCTAAGGGACTAAGTGACCGAATCATGACCATGAGGCTACACCTACAAGACGATCGCTATGCAGCCTTGATCAGCTGCTATGCACCGACAATGAAAACTGATGAAATAGCTGTAGAAGCATTTTATTCTCAATTGAATACGGTCCTCTCTCACATTTCGGGTGATGACAAGATAATCCTCCTAGGAGACCTCAATGCCAGAGTTGGCGCTGATAACGATAGCTGGAAGGTAGTATTGGGCAGTTTGAAATAGGAAATATGAACAGTAACGGTGAACTACTATTGGGAACCTGCACAGTACATGGCCCTAAGATCACCAACACGCTCTTCAAACCACCAAGTGTGCACCAAACATCTTGGATGCACCCACGTTCCACTCACTGGCATCCCATTGATTATGTTATAGTGAGAAAGCGTGACATCTCTGATGTGAGAATCACAAGAGCAATGCGCGAAGCCGATTTCTGGACGGACCATCAGTTGATCAGATCCATATAAAGCCTTCAGATTCAGCCAGCTCACAAAAAAATGGCGACCAAAACCAAAAAAAGATTCAATGTATCGAAACTTAAAAACCCAAAAATCACAGCTAAGGTAGTAGTAGAGCTGTCATCAGCACTCGCCGGGGAAGCACCAGCGTCTCTTGAGGAGGACTGGAAGTCTTTCAAGGAAGCAACCTATGGCACAGCTGCCAAAACACTTGGATTTATGCAGAAAACCACAAGGACTGGTTTGATTTATGATTTATGCAGAAAACCACAAGTACTGGTTTGATTATAATGTGCCACGTATAAATGAGCTACTAAAACAGAAACAGCTAGCCCACACTGCCTGCCTTCAAGATGTGAAGTCGCAAAGAAAGCGAGACAAATATCGAGCCATCAAGGCTCAGGCTTTGTGGCCTGAAGCACGGCTGAGAGAAACAAAAAACAACTGGTGGCAGCAGAGAGCTCAGGAAACACAAGTCTTTGATGACGCGCATGAGACAAAAAACTTCTCTCTATCATTGAACGCAGTGTATGGCCCGACCACTGGATCGAATAGCGGCTCGACACCTCTGCTAAGTGCTGATGCGAGCTTAAAAATTACAGACCCATCCGACATTCTTGCATGATGGCGGGAATACTACAATGATCTGTTAAACAGACTGTCTTCTGTTAATGCTCAGGCGCTGGTGAACATCAAACAGGCCCAAACAATAAATTACTTGGGCATAGTGCCTACCGTGGAGGAGTTCCGACTGTCAGTTAGTCTGATGAAATCAGGCAAGGCTCCCGGCCCTGATGCAATCCCAGCTGAGATCTACAAGCTCCCGTGCCAGCACAAACACGTGCCTGCACAGTTGCACAAACGCCTGTACGAAATATATATCAAGGCCTGGGAGGAGAAGTCAGTCCCTGCTGATCTCAAGGACGCCACGATTGTTACAATCTACTAGAACAAAGGCAATCGACCTGACTGCAATATCCACCAAGGAATATCTTTGCTCTCCATTGCTGGTAAAATTCTTTCAAGAATACTTTTGAATCGGCTACTCGTCCAAATCGTTGACGATGTCCTACCTGAGTCGCAGTGTGGATTCCGTGCAAGAAGAAGCACCACTGACAGCGTGTTTGTATTTCGACAACTCCAGGAAAAGTGTCGCAAGCAACACATGGATCTCTATGCTGTATTTGTCAACCTCATGAAGGCGTTTGACAGCATTCGTAGAGTTGGACTGCAAGTACTATCCAAATATGGATGCCCCCCTCACGTCATACAAGTGCTTCAAAGCTTACATGATGGCATGCAGGCGAGAATTTCAGCCGGCGGAAAACTCACCGAACCATTTGGCGTTTTGAACGGCGTCAAACAATGCTGCGTCATTGCTCCGGTGCTCTTTGGCATTTTCTTTGCTGCTGCTATAGTTCAAGCAACAGGAAACTGTAAAAGGGATATATACAGAGTGAGGCATAAAAAAATACCCCCTTGGCAAATTTGTGATAACTCGGCCAAAAGTAAAAATCTGTCCTTTAAATTTTAGGGATTGTAGCTGAGATAATTTGACCCAAGGTCCCCAAATTTCAAACAAAAATATGAATGCATTCAAAAGTTCTGAAAGTTCTTGTAAAAAAATCCAAAAATGAAACCAACCACATGTCAATGCGGCTTTAGTTTTTGACATTGCAAAATAGTGTCTCAGTAACGGAGCGCTTGGATTCCCTGTGAATAACTTGGTGGCTCTAAAAAGGGCCGATTTTTTCTGGCTAACTAAAGCTGGTGCTCAAGGTAGCCACCGTCTGCACTGATGCAGGCCTTGAGTCTATACCTGAAGGCAAGGACAGCTTTGTCGATTGGTGCCTGTGGCAGGTCAGTCCAGATCGCCTCCAATACCATCTTGAGTTCTGCCTTGTTCTTTGGCTTAGGCCTTTGAGTCCGGTACGTTTCAAGCATCACTCCCCAGACATGGTAGTCAAGCGAATTTAGATCTGGAGAGTTCGAAGGCCATTCATCTTTTGTTGATGAAGTCTGGGCAGTAACACTGAAGCCATTCCTGCGACTGGCGTGCAGCATGAGCTGGTGCGCCGTTTTGTTGAGAGATGAACGCGGGCGGTGCAACGTTCTGGCAGTCCTCAATCAACTTTACATGCATCAAACCCCCAAGTATGGTAGTCTTGGCAAAATAGATCCTGTCAGTTTAGCGACGAATTTCGGAGATCGGCAGGCGTAAAAATGCTATTTGCAGGCATCACTGTGTTAGTTAAAACGATTTTAAAACTTTTTTGGGTAAAAATTTCAGAATTTTTGAATGCAAGCAGATTTTGAAGTGAAATTTTCAGAACTTGTGTCAAATTATCTTAGCTACAATTCCTGAAAAGATGAAGCAAAAATATCAATTTTTGTCTGAGTTGTCGCGAATCTGCTAGGGGGTATTTTTTTTTCGCACCCTGTACATTCGATTTTGCAGGGACAGAAATTGTTCAATCTCTCGTGCTTAAGAGTCGTGACTAAAGTAAGACGAGAAATAATTTAAGAGCTTCTGTATGCTGATGACTGCGCCCTGGCTGTCGACACACAAGATGACCTGCAGAATATAGTAGATAAGTTTGCTGACGCCTGTGACTCATATGGCTTGACAATAAGTCTGAAGAAAACGGAAGCTTGGTACCAACCTGCCCCAGGAAAACCAAATGTTTCACTGGTTACCAAAATAGAAGATGTCGCACTTAAAGTGGTTGATAATTTTACTTACCTTGGAAGTGTAGTCTCAAACAATGCGCTCATTGTTGATGAAATGAAAAATCGAACTGCGAAAGCTTGCCAGGCGTATGGTCGCTTGTATAAAAGACTCTAGAACTCACATGATGTGAACATTGGAGCAAAAATCTCAGTCTATCGAGCAGTGGTGTTAATAGCACTCCTATTTGGCTGCGAGTCGTGGCCGTATTATCGTAGACACATAAGAGCTCT
>JAQIWG010002917.1:0-19130 GCA_034695025.1 Chamaedrilus cognettii | reverse complement strand
TCCGCATGCTCCCGCAACCTCCCGCATCCGTGCGCACCGATTTCGTCATTTTCTTTTCGTCATTTTAGCAAGACCCTATAATTATAGGCCTATCTATGATCAAGAGACGAGATGGATTATAAGCTGAACATTGAGCTTAACAGAGAGAGCAGCTGCAGCGGTTCGAAGCCGGGTGAATTAACTCCATAAGCAGCGCAACATTTACGTAGCTAAGCTGTTGGTAGATCGGCAGGTGCTAGGTGTGTAGGGGGTGTTATCGTGCAGCACGATCAGAAGGTTTGTTTGTTAACCTGATTTATTAATAACACATGGATAGCTTATGTTTGTGAAATGCTTGTCTACTTGGAATTTGAAAATATGCTTTCAAGATCAGTATTAAGCTGTTCATTGCTTGCTTGCATCGCTGTTATGAAATCCGTCTTGAAATCTTGGCAGTAGCAAATATTTTCTCAGCCGACTCTGCTTTTCAACCCCAAGGGCTGACTGTTTGAGGCATGAGGAGAACGGTTCCCGTCTTGAAGTGTGTCCATGATAGTTGATGGACCTCGCCAGTAACGGACGAGGCTAAGACTGTTTTTTTTCACCAAGTGGTGTTTATTATTATTATTCACGTTTGTAACTTGTTACATAAACATATACAAGAAATAAATGATCGGAATGTCAAGTTACCTGGTTAAACATGAAGAGAATACATCTCCTTAAAGGCAATACGCTCATGCCCTTGCAGCAAATTACAGTTGACATTTTTTTTACAATACATTTTACTGATTGCCTCCTAAATTACGAGCAAAAAAATACATCATATTCCAGTGTTTAGATTTAGCCCGAGGCAATGACGTCATCTCCACCTATCAGCACAATGAAAGCTTGATCTAGGATTGACTTAACGTCACGTTATTGATTCCATAGATATCTGATAAAAATTTGAACACGTGATTGTGCAAACCAGGCCTAGCATGCAAATTTGATTTTGATTTTGATTTTACAAGTTTGTTTGATGAAATTTTATCAGCCTATTCTGCTCGCCGCGCAGAGTGGCATCCGACGTGTCACGATGGCCGAGCTCCTTTCCGTTCAAGTCCACGTCCCACTGACGAAGTCCGCTGATGGTCTGCTGCTGGAGCGAGCGAGCCCCGTGACCGCTGTCCCCCCGTCCAACTTCATGCGACTCAAGAAGATCGACAACGCGGCGCAGGACGGAGTGGGGGGGGGTAGCGGCGGGGGGGGGACGACGATCACCCCGGCGCAGTTTGACTATTTGCCACGACGCAGGGCGGTGAACATTGAGTTCAGGGGGCTGACGTATTCGGTGTCGGAGGG
Source organism: Chamaedrilus cognettii (assembly GCA_034695025.1). Classification (NCBI taxonomy): domain Eukaryota; kingdom Metazoa; phylum Annelida; class Clitellata; order Enchytraeida; family Enchytraeidae; genus Chamaedrilus; species Chamaedrilus cognettii. Next base: position 17,810 of record JAQIWG010002917.1, on the reverse strand, counting down.
GCGGAAAAAAGGTGAGACGCTACAAAATTTATGTCGATTAGTTACTATCATTTTGTATTAGTGGAATGTAAATTTATTTATTTGCTATTCATACGAGCGGTATTGCCTTGCGTTCGATGACATGACATTATGTTAACGAGTTTGTAATATGTTTAACTGGCAATGCGATGACATTATGGTGAAAAAAATTATATGTGAGTTCTGGTCAATGTTGAGTTGTGATGAAATGTAATTGTCCTTTTAGCGGGGAAATATTTTTGAATACCGAAACGTTTAATAGACAATCAGCAAAGCTTGGCATCCCCTTTTATTTCACTCACGGCGTAGAATCATGTGTGTTATGAATTATCCAGGGCAAAAATACAGTCCAATTTATTAGAATCGCCTAGATTTACATGAGATCGTAATCGGTGATATTGTAATTAAAATCCTGTAGAGCTTAGTTTGATCAAATATATCACACTCCGGCAGCTGCCACACGCTGGTTTAGCAGATAGCCCTCTGCATTGGTATAGTTCAGATTAAAGTTCTGGTTTGATTTGTCTTCCCATGGTGTAAATTGTAGAATCCAGGTGACAGCCTCCTAGAGCGTTCTGTTTCAAATCTACTCTTGCAGTCTTACATGTAGTGGTGGCTCCAGAGGGCAGAAATAGCCAGGAGGGTAGCCGCTGTAATGCAAAACAAATAAATTTCAGTGTCCAATACGAGCAATTTATCTAATATCTTTTGCTAAATTTATAAAACAAGTTTTCCATTTTGCCCCTTTCATTTTTCTATTCTTTTGAGCATAATGTGCCGCACACAAGTTGACGCAGAAGAATCGTATCTTTTATCGTATCTTACATTTTATTTTTATAATTTTGAGGGGGTACTTTCATCCGATGAGATATTTGGGCCTTGTGTATCGGGGTAGCCTTGCCACTGTACTAGTATGCAATAGCCCAGCTCTCATAGGTTCAAAAGCTGTCCCGGAGTGCAAGCTATAAGTCGATGTGCCACCTGATCCTGGTGTGGGTAATGGGTCGACAAATAACTACCGTTTGTCCCGCGTCTGGCCGCGTTTGATGCAGCATTATGGGACCCTTCTAATGACAAGTTGCTTGTGAACCGATTCGTTCTATTAGAGACCGGGTATATTGATTAGTGAGAACAGAACAGATCGATGATAAAATTATCTCGGTCTGTTGCTCAATCACATTTGCTGGGCGTAAAGAATTTATATTGCAGGATATTTTTATTGTGGGTGTAGCTGACTGGTGGTGGCACGTGATTAAAAATGCATTTCATGGATCTACACTCTTCACCTTCATTTGTAGGTGCCAGGTACCTTCATTTTTTCGTTCAACTTCAACCCTTGATGTAGAAAGGCAGTTTAACGAAAAGTGCCTGCCATTCGACAGCACTTGTAATTAAAATGTACTTTTCATCCGAAATTATGTTAATTTGTTCATTTATATTCATAGTTAGTTAAAATTCAGTGTAAATGTCAATTATTCTGCTCAAAATCTATGACACGATGTTTATTTGATAACATTTAAAATCAATTCAATTATAGCATTTTTAATCAGAAATCAAATAAACTGACTAAAATCCTTTTGAAAGAAAGTTTTGGGCTACAGCTAAATTCTCATTCTAAGAAGTAAAGATCAGTGCAATACGCTCATGACACCCAGCCTCATTCTCTGTTTTAGCTGAACCGAGTGAATCGTGAGTAGGCACTTGGCTGAGTACAGAGGTATCAGAGCCAGGGGACACTAATGGCAGAGTAATGGGTGCAGTATAGCCTGCAGCATTCTCTGCACTAAATCTTGAATCGCATTGACATGACTTATCACTCTTAAGAGGAAACCTGTTTTTTTACAATAGCTGCATTTCCTTCAGGCACGTGTGGTTTCTCCCTAATTTTTAAAATATGAACTTTATTCCTCAAACGACAGAAGCAATACAGTGAAAATGACATACAATGACAGTTAAAACAGAACAGCTGTGGGGTGTGGAGGGTGTCAAAAATTTTAGTAATGGGAGGCGTTCCATCACTGCTGTGGCGTGTAGTTGAGGAGGGTATTATTATTGTGTTTCGTTTCAAGGCTGGACAGGGTGTACCGGTGTACTTGTACTCCGCAATTGAAGGGATGTAGTTAGGGTAGGCTTAGAATGTCGGGATGGAATACATTACTGTTCTTTCACTGAATCGATTCAAACTGAAACGCTGGCTGATGCACTGATGGCTGAGTCCTCATTTAGCATATTTGAAATTCATACTGTATTCATTTTGAATTTGAGTGATTAGAGAATTGTCTGAGTTCGAAATTCGTTTTGTATTTTTATAAATTAAAGTATTAAACCTTAAGTACCTAACGTACCTAACCCTAACCCTAATATATCCATACTTAACGCAGTGCTAGCAGTGCATCTATTTATAGCATACACATTTTTATTGAGCCTTCCTTTCAGGCTGCCCAAATGACAAGTCTTGCGCATTGTGTGCCATGTATGGGCGGCGGTGATAACTAGATACTCTACAAAGAAGCACATCCGGCCATTGATCCCAGAAAGCTTTGGCGTTCCAAGGACATTCGATTGGTAATTATTCGACCCTGTCTGTGCTACAGGGGACAGTCTGCCATGTGCAGCGGACGAAGATTGAATCTGTGCCCATCCATCTGGGATCCTGCTACCCTACCCTACCGAGTGGAGGGATTTTTTATTTCATTGGATGAAAACGGAATCAGCAGGCCTAAGCAAACTCTAACCTAGCCCCAACCTTAACGCAGCCGTAACACTAAGTTCATAACCCTAACGCAGACCTAACCCTAATCAAAATTAAACTTTGTTAAATTCCACTAACAAAGATTCCTCTGTTCGATACGTTCGATATGTTTTTAACTTTGTGCTGTTTTTAGTAACAATCTTTAGTGCTCACTGCTTAACTGTCATCGGTATAGCGACTCTCTTTTACTGCAGACATTTTTATCTCAGCAGGTTTGTGCAGTTGCTATTATGTCTGACTACATGTACACTGTGTACCGGCCTGTACTGATGAACTACTTGAGTGCGTTCTGAGCGAGTCCCGCTCAGAACCTGTAGGTCTGTATTTTAGACGTGACACTTACATGTATGATATCAGCAAATGTTTTATCAGGAAAGTCTGAAAAAAAAGAACGTTTGAAGTTGATACGCAAATTCACGAGAGCCAAGAGTGATGGGCGCAGATTCAATTTTTGCCTGCTGGAGCGGGCGACCTACCGATTATTAATTATTCATCCGTGCACCGTTCGGTGCGCTTGCACTGGCTCGGTGGCTTGTGTACCAGTCTGCCAGACACGTAATGCTGTATTTGACAGCCTGGACTGCAAGTGCTAATGGCTGCGTGTGTGGACCCGCGTGCTTCGTTGTGAAGTTTGTCACAGTCAATAAATTAAGCTAGATCGGCGTTCAAACGCCTGATAATTACCATCAGTAGAACTTGTCCAATTATTCACGATGCCGCGCGCGTTGAATATTTACTATGTATCAGCTGCTGCTGTGCTCTGGAGTGCAGAGTGGAGACCTTTGTTGAGACATGTTGCCAACATGGGATGGGCGTTCATCAATGGCTGAAACTGCTAATTGTATGCCGTGTAGGCCGCTGTAGAAGTGTTTATTTGGTATGGGTATATTGTATAGTATGGATGTGTGGATGTAAGGATGTATAGCATGTATAATGTATAGTATGGGTATATTGTGATCATGAAGCATTCTAAGATAAGAATGGTGTAAAGATTGCTTGATGCTAGTGCTTGTATTATAGTATTGCGCACCTGACATAATGTCATGCTGCTTGTGTGGTGCTTGTCTGAGATTATTTTGTATAACGTTGAACAATAAACGTGACAGAGTTTGACATCTTTCGCTTTGGCTTGCCGTGTAGTATCATGCGCATTGCGAATTATCCATAATATACTGGTATGTAGTATGAGCCATCGGGTAGGGTAGTCCCAGTGTTTATCCCTGATATAGGTCTAGCTTATCTGTTGGCGTGCCGAGTCTTTCTTGCTGAACTCTTTAGAAGATATATTAGAGCTTTTCGACCTGAAATGACATAATGGTGAGGTCGTGATGGCCTTTTATACATTACTGCACGCTAGCTGTGATTCTATAAATTATGTAGTAAATACAACAGCGATTGAAAAATCCATTGATTTTTTACTGTGTTGAGTTTGATGGAATGTAGAAAGTAAGAATAGAAAAAAGAATGTTGAAAGAAAGAACGCGTGACAACCTGAATATTCTTTAATTTCATCCCATAAATTTAGTATAATTGTTTGAGCATTCCTTTAACTGGTACTTCGTTTTGTAATTTGAGTGCTTGTAACTTGTCTATGCTGCTAGCAGTAAATATGCGCGCTAGGTCCCAGCCAGCCCTTCTGGGCAAGCTCTCCCCACGAACTATTAGCATGCTATCTACCAGTAGCTACTAGCTGCGTTCGCTGCCAGTGTGAAGATGATTTATAACCGAGCGAACGCTACTGAAGCTGGTTGTTGTGTTCCTATAGGCCTACTTCCCTGCCATGTTCCGCCGTATTACAAGTGCTTCTTGCTAACAGTGGTACAGCTGCAAAGTTAGCTCCCAGCGACTGCTGCTGAAGTAGTAGGGCCTAGATGCAGCAGCGCAGTTTTGGCCATTAAAGGCGTTTTTAGCCCAATAAATATAATTTTGCTTGAATATATCAGTATATTCACGAGACACGAGCGCACAGCTAATAAGGCTTGGGTGAACCAGTTAGGTGTTTATTGCAAGATTAGATTCTGCGATGATCATATGGCCATGTTTAAGGGGTGAAGGCCAATTGTGTGAATCTTTTTTTTTACTGGTTTGAGTTGGTAGATTTGGACAGCATTCGTGTCATTTAGGTCATTACAATTGCTCTGAAAATTACTGTGCAAATTGCTACGCAGCCCCATAGAATATAGTGTTTAACTAAGTTGGCGCTTTGGATTAAGAAGTGGATTATATACTATATAGTGGTAATACTATATATACTATATATCATATACTATATAGTGGTAATACTATATATACTATATATTATATACTATATAGTGGTAATACTATATATACTATGTATTATATACTATATAGTGGTAATACACGGCTTAGATTAGGCTGAGATGTGGTTAAAGTCTAGATGAGCAAGATAGGCCTCTCTATTTATTTAACAAATAACGCATTGATAGATTTATATATCTTAAATTATATTTTGGGCAATTACTTTGAAAACAAATTATATTAATCAATTGAATTCAAAAAGCGAGGCACTGTGGCGTAGTGGTTGAATAGGGTATCCAGAGACCGGAGTTCAAGTCCCCGCGCCGGTTAGTATGAAGCTTTGGCCTTCAGCATGACTTAAGCAACAAGTGTCGCTGGCTGCTAACCCCGTGCAAGGTAATTATTTATTTGGTTGGCGCATGGAAGGGTACCCGGCCATAAAAACCAAGCTCCAGCAGTCCTCTTCAGGGCGCAAGCGTCTAAACCTGTGTAACATTGGACATTAAGAAATTAGATGACAAAAAGGCCGTTAGGTAGTTAGAATAATAATGAAATCATACATTCCTAAATTTGACATCGCCACCGTTTGTGAAAAACACACTGCTCAAAAAACTTCATCTATTGCAAGCACCACCGCGGCCTTTGCAGCAGCCCTTCTGCGGTACGTCAAGCGCCGCAGGCTGCGCCCGGAACGTTGCCATGACAACGCTGCGCCCCCTTGCGAGCGCTCGTCCGAGTGCAGGTGCACCTTTGACGGGTACGCGTGCACTGAGCACGGCGAGCGCGACGAACCCAGCTGACGAGCTAGATAGGCTGCGCCGCGTTGTGCGCCGTTGCATAATATTGCTGGTAATTGTAAATATGAATCATGTACTCACTGCAAGGGTAGACACGCAACACAAAAATTGATCAAACAGACCAGCGTTGTAAACTAACATATAGAAAGTTGAGAGCCGTAATAAGGCCATTCAACATATGTACATCCGTAACATAACATATATCATTATAACGCGTAACATATTCGTAACGTTATATAACGTAACATTCTAAATCCAAATGAAGCGATATAACGCTGTATATAATGTATACATTATATACAGCGCTAATCTCTTCCCCTGCTGCCGCGCTGCTTCACCGATGCTGTTGATTGTAGAATGACGACTAGGTTATGCGTGAGTTGTATATAATGTATACATTATATACAGCGGTGTAAAGCGTAGAGTTTATTTCGGCTATGCTATCCCCTGCAGGCCGGGGAACAAACAATTGGTTTGTAGCTCGGAGCGCCCCGGGTGAGTCGTAAAATGTGACTAAAGAAGGGGGAGCGGTTCTGTGCAGGCTCTCTTGTACAGAACCGGACTGTATATATAGTCTTTGTGCTACTCACTGTCCTTAGACTACAAAAACAAAAGCAAATCAGTCTATACCACGCTGTAAGTCAATCACCAGGCTTTATCTGGAACGACCTCTTGCATTGAGGTATAATAATGTCTAGGATTATCAATAAGGGCCTAGTAACCTATCTCTCTTTATCAGAACGAAACCTTTCATTTAACACACAATGGTGTCCAGGAAATAGAAAACAATTGCTCTCGCTGCCCTTCTCTGCTTCCATTGGGGCCACTTCTTCCCGGGTGCAAGTGCACTAACAACATAGGGCCGATCGATCCAGTTGTGAAAATTTGTGGCAACTGCATGCTGGGCAGGCTGAATGATTTAGGTGCAATGCTACGAGAATATTCTACCTGAATAAATAATCGATTCCATCCTGCTTCCAACAAAGAATGACAGAAATGTTAGATGCTGATTAACAGTGAGTATTGGGTGTAGACTGGAGTTGGTTTTTGATCGCGGTATCGTTGTGCCACATTAATGCATAGACCTATTTTGAATTTGAACATGCGAACCAGTGGATCTGGTAAGGAGCCAGTTGTTTATGGTCATTACTTAAATTTCAGTTGAGTGATGGATACAGGGATTTAGGCCCCATGCAGGCCGGAGAATAAAGAATTGGCTTGCAGCCTAGAGCTTCCCGGGGCGAAGAGGCGACTAAAGAAGGGGGAGCGGTTGTGTCCCGGCTCTCTTGCACAGAACCGGACTGTATATATAGCCGTTGTGTGCTACACACGGTCCCTATACTACAAAAAACAAACAAAAACAAAAACAGGGATTTAGATCTGCAAATATGCAGTGATCACAAAAAAGAGGCCTGACACTTTTCATTCCCAATGGGTCCCGAAAAAAATTCGCCAAAAATTGGCAAAAATACTTTTTTGCCAGGCCGTACTTTTTTCGCCAAATTTTGTCACATATTTTGTTCCCTTTGGGTGCACTGTAATACATCAAATTTATTGCTCTGTTCATTACCATAGAGCCAGTAATTGAGCTTCTAAGAATGAGGGATCAATACAAAATTTGACATGGGCATTCGCTAAATGGAAAAAAAATTAGCCGACTGCAAAAAAAATCCATTTTTTGAAATTTTGACAACTAGCAGATCACGCCCTACCTGTAACGCATTAGAATGGAAATCGAAAATGATGATTATTGTGTCATTTTTTATAAATGCATGCTTGCAGGTAACAAGACGATACTCAAGTGTGTGTCGGGTCGGTTCACTTCGGGTCAACTGACGGCGATCATGGGTCCGAGTGGAGCGGGGAAGTCTTCCCTCATGAACATCCTCGCTGGTTACAGGTTGACCACCACGTCCTTACTAACCTCGTCTCTACATATCGGGTTCTGGTTGGAAGTTTGATAAAGACACGATTTTTGTTAGCGTTTTATTTAAATAAAAAAATGGAATACGACATGCCGTGCACTTGTAAGTGGTGGTGACCCTGTATTGCACCGGTGCAGTCAGCAATCCCCTGCAGGCAGAGGAACAAAGACTTGACTTGCAACCTTGAGTTCCCAGGTGAGGTATAGAAGGTGACTATAGATCGGGAGCAGTTCTTTGCTTGGCTCCGAGGCATTGATGGACTTTTAATATAGTCTTGGTTACTACCAGCGGTCCTTAAACTCTCAAAACAACGCTATCGCCTGTTAATGCCTGTTTTGTCCCTGCAAGTAGAAGTTAATGCCTTTGTCAAGTTGTTTCAGCCTTTCCCATCTGTTGTCTTATGAGAGACATCAGATTTCTCCCGTGCTATCAATTTAGGTGTTGTTCACAAGTCACAACATCATCAAATTTCTGCATCAATGCCAGGCGCTCATACTGTCCGCTTTGGTATTACAGCACAGCATTGGACCTTTACGTCAGGCTGGTATCACACTGTCGTTGCGTGAGCGCCTCGATTGGTGTTAGAAACTGATATGTTTATACTTAAGATCATCAAGTTGGATCGCAGTTTTGAAGCGGTTTAGGCGCCAACTGGCCAACGGCTGAGTTTCAAGGATATTGTGCACATGGCCGACTGAAGTCTGACTTGAAATGGGTTCATCCAGGTTTCTTGTACACAGTGTAGCTTTAATGGTTGTGGCCCGACTAACTAGGAGTCATAGGCTATTGTTGTATGTGCAGTAGGGTACTTGCTTGCTCTTTATGAAGGCTTTTGAGGTGCTGAGCCCATCTCGACAGCCCCCTGCAAGCAAGGGGAACAAAGAATTGATCTTGCAGCCTAGAGCTCCCCGGACGAGTTGTAAAAGACGATGAAAGAAAGGGGAGCGGTTCTGTGTGTGACCTTCCGCACAGAACCGGACTTTAATGTTTTTATTACTGCATGCAGTCCTTAGACTCCTCAGACAACCACCACCACCCATCTCTAAATCAATTGATGGTTTGTTGTGCTCTATGCATATGGTCAACTGTATTGTACAGCTAAATTAGACACAAAAATTGAACACTGAGTATTGTCACATCAAATATTACCAAGAATTTATGCATGATTTTTTATATCTTCCTTGACTTCGTTACCAGCTTGATCTTCGTAGTCTCATATATAGTAACATATATCCACGATATTTTATATCGGTCTATGCGCAGTTCAATTTGATTCCAGTAGAACATTCTAAAAGATCTGTAACATCTTCAGGCGTTGCGCTATCAAAACTGTATAGGCGCTGCTCATTGCGCAGGAGAAAAATTAGTTTAGGGCAGCAACTGGAATGGACTGCATCCCACATGGCTGACGTTAACGCAAGCGCTCCAGCTGCTGCTCCCATGTGTCTCAGAGTTGGGTGCAGAGGCTGTTTTGATCAGAATTCCATCACAAGTCCATGAGCCTATAGATAACAGCTGCAGCTTACTGAAGTGTGGGCTTGTTTGAAATAAACCTTTCCCTTCTCTTCATGGCCCATGATGATCTGCAGATTGATAGCGCTCTAATTTGGAAGCGACGCTAAATTTCAAGCTTAAATATTTTAAAATGTAACAAAAATGAATTTGTATTCCTTGGCGTAATTTGTTACTATTTGAGATCAGTATTCGACAGTGATATGGTTCGTGGAATGTGGAATCGTGGAATATGGTTGTGGATTTGTTGAAATAGTGTGCTTGTAGGTTTTTTAATACGGTACTTGTAATTTATTTGCTTTCAATACCAATAGTGCGAGGTTGGTGGATAATAGAGAATGATCGGTTGTGTCCTGTCCTATAAATTGTGTAGCTATCGTTTTCTACTAAATTTGTACAGTACAACTCGATGCCTGCCTCTACAAAGATTTGAGTTCAAGCTTAGTTCCGAAATCGTGTACCGTATATGTTTCGTTTCTTCTTGATTTGTAGGACAGTGGTTGAAAACGATTTTGTTCGTAAGCCTTTGGAAGATGGCTTCAAAGATTTTTGAATTTGAGTGTCGTGTTGCATGAACGGCGTTGAACGCGTGTCGATATCGAAATTTCGATCCGGATCTAGATCTCAATCTCAATCTCAGCACTCGTTTATGCATGTGGTACTTGTGGGTATTAATGTATAGCGGGCTATTTATAAATGAGTAAATTGCATGATGGAGTGCTCAGATCCTGATCAGGAATGGGAGCAATAGGGGAGGTCGACTGAACTAAAAATAGTTCCCTTCAAGAAATTAACCATTTCAAATCTGCAATCAGTTTTTCGGGTGATATACGCTATTGTATCTAAATTAAAGTCTATACGCATAAATTTATGTTTTTCTTCGATGCGTGTGCGGTATTTTCTTATTCTTTCATGTGATCGGATTTGCTCTGAAGTTGTTTTGATCCTTGAAAAAAAAACTCTCTGACCTGTGTGTTTATCTGGATGCTGGTATGTTGGAAATATTTCTACATTCCGCTCATATTTCCTGCTCCTTAAAACTATGGGAAAACTGCCAACAGCGTTCACTGGATTGGGGAATGTTTCTGTGTCTGCCTTGCCGGGGGATGCTCAAATAATTGACTGATTTTAAGATTTTAGAATGCGCCAATCGTTTCAAGATACTGAACTGGGATTATTGCTTCCAATCTGGTTAGCTGTCGTTAACTACTTTAATGGAGTCCTTGTTTTTTCAAGCTGTTCTTAGTTTGGTTGGCATCACTTTTATAGTTCCAATCTGAAACAGACTCATGAGTTCATTGAGCGCATGAATCATCAATATTCAAACTAGTCCTGCTGTCTCCCAAAGTTCTGTTAGGCTTCCTTGCCACGATGCATATTTTGCATGCAATTTTACATGCAATTCTGCATGCAACCTTGTTGAGAAAATTACAATGTAAAATGACCTTAGCTGGGCTTCATGCAAGCCCTGCATGCAACCCAGGTAAGGAACAAGCCGTGCATGAAACCCAGTTAAAGAAATCGTTTTCATGACAACGGACATTGTGCATTACATTGTAATTTTCTTAGCACGGTTGCATGCAAAATTGCATGCAAAAATGCATGCAAAATATGCATGATTGAAAGAGACTCTTAGTCATGTTATAAGTACACTCAGCGATATGGCTTTGTTTATAATCAAAGGGGAAATTATTACAGTACCTAGTCTGTACCTTCAATGAAGATTTGCTAGCAACTCGGTAATGTGCCTTCTCATCGTTGATGAATGGAGCTCCAATTTTTGAATGCAAATTTGCGAACCCGAATCTACGAATTGCGAATTGTTTTTCGTGAAATTTTTCAATAACACAAAATTGCTGCCATGTAAATACAATATGCGGTATCAATGATACTATCATGCTGAGCTACGCTCATAGTGATCTAGCAGGCCTACCAATTATTACACTAATCTAAAATACTCAGTTTGTGATTGATTAGAGAATGTTATTTTTATGGGGCAGTAAAATTAATTTTAAAAGAGAACCTATAGTTACTAGATTATATATTGTCCGATTAAAGAAATGTCCTAAACTTCGGGTCTTTTAAAAATCCTTGTGCTGTGTTTACGCCTAGAGATTAGATAACAGATGTAGTATGTATATCAGGCTAACTCGTAATCGCATGCTTCTCCAGTATTTATTTCAGTTTTATAGCGCACTACAATTGATTGCGGTTTCATCTTCTTTCTCCTCTACTTTTAACTCTTTGTGGTGCGTATTTTTGTGTTTTCTCTCGTGACGTTTGCATCGAATGCCAAAATTAGAAATCCATTTGTAATAATTTGTTCTTTACTGGATATAGCATCGAATGTGAGTGTTTTTCTATTTAGTTCTTATTGTTAGTTGTGCGGAAAGCTATTAGCACTTATGTATTGTACAGTCTGTGATGCATCAAGGCAGCGCAAATGGTTATTAATGCTCTACGATTTTTCGCGATTTTTCGTATCTAGGCACCGTTGCTATTTAATTACATGGTGTTACAGTTGTACATTTTATGACACAATCAGCTTCAGCAGTACATTGTTGTTATTTACATGAAATAATAAATAGATAAAACTGTATTCCCTGCAGGATTTTAATGACCTCTGGATTATAAAAGTCCTTGAACCGGCACAAAAGTACATGCACCGGCACAAAAGTCCATGCACCGGCACAAAAGTCCATGCACTGGCACAAAAGTCCATGCACCGGCACAAAAGTCCATGCACCGGCACAAAAGTCCATGCACCGGCACAAAAGTCCATGCACTGGCACAAAAGTCCATGCACTGGCACAAAAGTCCATGCACCGGCACAAAAGTCCATGCACCGGCACAAAAGTCCTTGCACCGGCACAAAAGTCCTTGCACCCGCACAAAAGTCCATGCACCGGCACAAAAGTCCTTGCACTGGCACAAAAGTCCTTGCACTGCATTTTGGTGCTAGATAAAAGATAAAAATTGCCATGATATTGTTCCTACATTTGACTGCACTATATTTAGCTGAGCACTTTGTGTGCGCCCCCTGGCAGGACCAAGTCTGTGACGGGCGAGATCGTCGTCAACGGGCGCGACCGAGACCTGCGCAAGTTCCGCAAGACGTCCTGCTACATCATGCAGGACGACCACCTGCTGCCCAACCTGAGCGTCGACGAGGCGATGATGTGCTCCGCCAACCTCAAGCTGACCGAGGCGCTCGGGCTCGACAAGAAACGCATCATCGTCAGTCCGCACGGCTATTTTTTTAATTATATTACCATGTCAATGCCCCAAAAGGGTTTAAGAGGCCGTATCTTTACTTGCTTTGTTATGCATTAACTAGTAGAGATATCTTCATTCTTGATTCGATAATGATTGAGTGCTCCATTGACCAATCATGAATAATCTAACATGTGCGCTCCTATTGTTCAATGCGCAGTTGCGTGGGCTATATTAAGTTTAAGGTCTGAGCTCTGAGATCTGATCTCTAATTGGTGCATATGACCCTGAATGGTTTAATAATGGATAGTTCACACGACAGGCTTGGTTGATCTAGTTTATTATGCGCAGTAAATTTTTATCTCTAATAAGTAAAAGATATAAAAAATTGACTGTACCGTGTTTGGCTTAGTGCCATTTTATATTCCACAATCCACAATTCCACACGCTTGTGTCCGATAATTTGCTCATTGTTTGCTGATCTGTTGACGCGCTTCAAGTTTTTGTGCTCGGTTGTTCAATGATTACTCTTTCTTGATAGTTACTATTTGACTATATAATTAACGGGACAGACAAACTTTAGTGCGTGAATGAGCGCTCTAATTATATCCTACGTTGCCTAATTTGTAATCTATCTAGTGCGCGATGCTTGACGTCCAATGCGGTTTCTGTTTCTACTGCGTCAAGTAGCGCGGTGAACGATTAAATGCATTATTTGATGAATTAGTCTCTGCTTCTCGATTAATTGTAGCTCGTTACCGGGGGCATAAATTTAACAGCGTTGTCGCACGCCGTTCGCTTTCTTTGATCGTAATTGGGAGCTAGTTTATTGACTCGTGACGTCTGGGACGTAATTGTTCCGCCCCCGGGCTAGTTTGTCCTAGTTTGTCCGCTTGTTTGTCCGCTTGTTTGTCCGCTTGTTCGTAGCGTCGGCGAAATAATTGTCCCTCCGATGTCCACGCGAAATAATTTTAGGTTTGAGATACGCGTGGGAGTTGATTTTGAACCGAATTCATTTGGAACTTAATTTGCGTGTAATCCCGTGTACCGTCTGCACTTTGATGATTCAGCAAACGGCAACGCCTGTGCGAATAGAAGACTCGTGACTAAATTGCTTCCAGTGTAGGGCATCAGTGGATCCTGGTTGCGAAAATAATGATATTGGTGAATTGAAACTTGAGCGAGTGCATTGCGTTCAGATGTAGCCCGTTTGCGAAGCTGTGACGTATGTGGACCTATTTATTGAATCCAAATTTAGCCGGTACAATGACTTCAGAGCTTTGGCAGCGGAGCGGAATATAATTTGACCACAGTCGGCTGTGTCTGAGAATTTTTGTAATTTTTTGTTCAAGGTTAATTGCTTCATAACATGGATTACATGAATTACTTCAATTTAGTTTGCTTCACGATGTATTCGGCTTCAGTGTGTCCGGTTGTTTAATTTTTTTCAATGAGGCAGAAGGCCATTTATATTTCTCGTAAAATCCAATTGTTTGTTGCCATAACTTGTAAATTATTATGGCAATACGATATAGGAGTGATTCGGCTTAAAAGCCTGGCCTGGCCGGGTCTGGTGGAAAAAATTCTTTTCCGACTTTTGGCGAATATCTCTATCGATCCAGAAGCGGCATTGATGACGGCCAATCCTTGTGGGATTGTCCTCAGGTGGATGAGATCCTGAGCACGCTCGGTCTGCTCGACACCAAGAACACTCGGACGGTCAACCTGTCCGGGGGTCAGCGCAAGAGGCTGTCCATCGCGCTAGAGCTGGTCAACAACCCCCCGGTCATGTTCTTCGACGAGCCAACCAGGTGGGGCAAAGATTGACGAATCTTGGGAATAAAATTAATGCGTTTAATACATGTGGATAGGGAACAGTGGATTACGTTTGATTGTTAATTTTGTATATTTTTTTATTGCACCAGTTGTTCTTTCTAAATTTTTTAAAGAAATGGTTCTACTTTCCATTTGTTATATAGCGCATCATGCTTCCAGTGCCTCTCAGTGTTTAAGTCCTTGTCTCTGTCTCTCTATTTGTCTCTCTACTTGTCTTTCTGTCTCTGTGCAGTGGCCTGGACAGCGCGTCATGCTTTCAGTGCCTCACTGTGCTCAAGTCGCTCGCGCTCGGAGGTCGCACCATCATCTGTACCATCCACCAGCCGAGCGCCAAGCTCTTCGAGATGTTTGACCACGTACGCACCCCGCCTAAGTGACCCTTAATCCTTTTCCCTAATCGCTAGCCCTTAGCCCTAATCCAATTATTTCTTACTAATGTGTAATCGAAAGGATTAACTTACTTTTGCAATTGAAAATTAATATGGTGTAAATATGTTGTCATGTATTTGTTGGCGAATGTGTGCGAGTTGGGTAAGAATGTCATGAAGTGTATGTATTGATATAACGTTGTATTGGTATGTTATGCTCTTTATGCAGTGAGACCTGTGTAAGTATTTAATATTCTGTAAGCGGTGACACTGTATCCAGTATGTACCACATGATTATGTTGACCTGGTTGCAGTTATACATGCTGGCGGAGGGCCAGTGTATCTACCAAGGGAACATTCCCGGCCTGGTGCCCTTCCTCAACTCTCAGTCGCTCGTCTGTCCGCCCTACCATAACCCTGCAGACTACGGTAATTTCTTCTTCTTTCTTTCTCTTGAAAAATTATTGAGCGATGGGTTATAAATAGCACTTTTACTATGTGAAATATATGTGGCATGACATTTTAGTCTTGTGAAGCCTCTCTATAACCCCTTTCACGCGGGGGATAAAGAATTGGCTTGTAGCCTAGAGCTCTCCAAGCGAGTCATAAGGGGCGTCTTAGGAAGAGGGAGCACTTCTGTGGCGACCCTCTTACATAAAGCCGGACTGTAGTAGTCCTTCTACTACAAATTCTCAGCTTCTATTGCATTGATGGGTGTTGCAATTTTACATTGAGTGATGTTTACTACATACATGCCTTACGATTCGTTCCCATTCCTTTATTATTCCTGTTCTATTCTTTTTCTCATAATCTTAATTAATTACTGTTCTTTCAAAGTATAATTTCTATTCTAATTTCTATTTCAGTTAATGAATTCATTTAAATTTCTATTCCGTTCCTGTGGTTTGGTTGACCGAAATACCACTATATGTCCAGTGATGGAGGTAGCATGCGGCGAGTACGGGGACAATGTCCCGCGCCTCGTCGTCGCGCTCAAGGACGGGCTCTTCCCGCGTGGCAGCAGTCCCCGCTCGAGTCCGCACTTCGCCAGACACCTCTCCAGTCCCCGTGCACAGCACCGCAAGCCGACCAACTGCGACGCAAGGGACTATCTGACGGATAAGGACGTGGTCGTTCACTCGCTGCCGGGTACTAAGGCGTACAGTGACTCAGGTGCGAATGCCCGGACGAGCGTAGGCTCTAGGCTTTTGTTCTTCTTTCTATTTGTTTGATTTTTTTGCGACATCTAGGTGGTTGCGACCGCGGACACGCGCTCTAGGCAGAGCGTTGAAACATTAAAACGATCAAAAACTGAAGAGTGACTGCTGGATAAATTTTACTGCAATATCGTTGAGATAATTAGAAAATTTTGTGTGGGACAAATCGGTTGTGAAATGTTCCGTGTACCGTATTTGCTGCGATTTTATTCTCTGTAAAGCTTTGATGTTGCTGTGTTCTTGCACCTTAAAATTATCTTAACATTAAAAAGTACCGTTATGATAATCGATATTTGATTGGCCTATGCAATGATAATAACTTTCTGAGTAGCTAAAAATATATATATAGGGCTGTGTAATGCCGAATGATTTATAAATTTGATTGCAGTGATACCTTGCTTTGCATAAAAGAGAATCACACGCTCCGTGATTTGATTACTTTTCTTGATCCCTCAGACGGCGATCTATCGACGACCGACACGGGCGGGGAAATTTTCCTCAAGGAGCCCCTCAAGGAGACGGCGGCCATCTTGGACGAGGGGGCGACGGTGAGCGACGACGAGCAGAACAACCGCGCGTCGCTCGTGAAGCCTGGCGCCGCTGCGGCCACGGCAATCATCATCATGGCGATGGACAAAGATGTAGGCGAGAATTTATATTCTTGATTAATATGAAGTTAGAAAACAGCGCCATAAATCACTGCGTGAAGTGATTGTTTTATATTTTCACCAAGGCATCCGATAATTTATTCTTCTGTTTGGCGTCGGAAATGGCATCCGGCCGTAGGACCCAGATCTAGTAGTCTCAGAAGAGCAAGAGCGCCTATGCCTGCGTGGTTAAATATGCGCTTGCTTGACATTTGCATTTATTCACGCTTGAAGTCCATTTAAGAGCAAAAATTGTCAATAAATTTGTATAAATTTCTTGGAAACTAATATAGAGGATACTATTTTGCACTTAAATGAAATAATGGAACAGTGATGTCGATATATGTTGTCGATTATAAAATGGGAATGTTGTTGGGGCTGCAATAAAATTAGCAAGCATTGAATATCCTTATTTATGTCATTTTTTTCTATAAATTTGTACGATTGCTTTGCGTCGTTCAGGGTGCGTGTTTTTTGTCTAACAAGCTGCAGGATAGCTCCCTGCACAAGTCAGACCAGCTGGACATATTCGATGAGGTAACAGTTGATTGTACTTCTTTCCTTCTTCTTTTTCTTCTTAAAAAACATCGCAGTGCTACGCGTTACGTGGTTGTTGTCGAATTTTGCTATTCACTGTGTTGATATCATTAAATCTTTTTTTTGCATCAGTAAATTGTCTTTAAAAAATTACTTTGCGTTATTTTGAGTTGTCGTTTTCGTGTTTTTTGATTTGGTAGCTTCGGATCAAATTTGTTAGCTTGGCAGCAACGGCATGTTGGGGGAACTTTTTTTTATGTCTGCAATATCGGTGAATTAGTTTGGTATAAGTGTAATAACAATGTGTTAGTTTCGTTTCTTATTTGTGTCATTGTTCAAAAATTAGATTCTTTATTCTCTAATTTATTTGCTTGTAAAAAAATATTTTAATATCATTTTTGTCAAATCTGAAGGCTGACTGCACTGTCAAATTTTTGTTAAGTCTTCAAGCAAGATGTGATGTGGCAATGTGACATAGTGATGACTGCTGCAGTGTTCTCACTTTCCGAGCAATTGGTGGATTTCCGAGCAGTTTGGGGTCTGAACGAGCAATCGTCGAGCAGTCGTTTTATCGAGCAATTGGCGAGCAATGGAGCAATTTGGCAAAAAGTAAAAAAAAGTGCTGTGAGGGTAATTTTTTAGGCTATTAATGGGTATCATTAGGTTGTTGAGCATGTCGGATAAGGGTGCTGAGTGCTGGATATAGTTACTTTTCTGTGGAACGTCTCC